>JAJJMC010015296.1:2756499-2833193 GCA_023531435.1 Papaver californicum
TATTAGATACGACCGGGTGTTGGAAATTTTGACCTAATCGTAGACATTCACTTTAAGGTACAATAAAGTTTACGATCATGTCATGTAATTTTCAACCTAATTGTAATTACTATTGTGCAAAATAGAAAGGTCTACAGTTAGGTCCTGTAGGTTCCAACCTAAACGTAGATTGTATTATACTTCGAGTTTATAAACAACCCAACTGTAAACCTATAAACCTAACTGTATCTAACATTAGCAAAAGAACAACCTAAATATATAACACCAAACCTAAGTGTAGACATACATGCAACTAGAAATTGACATATGAAATTTCAGAATTTATAACCTTTTTTTTTAAGTAAGAAATATATTAAGACCCAAAAACTGAGTCGATTACTCCTCGGATTCAAACCCATTTGGATCAGACTCAGAAAGAATTGTCCTACCGATGATTGAATTCCTTGGATTAACTTCCTCCGAACGGATACAACAATGTTATTTAAGCTTTGTACAATCAATGTTTTATCAATATCATAAGTTAATCTAGGAATTAAAAACAATGGAGCTGAGTCCTCCCAATAAATTAAAGTAGATGCCGCCCCATTTACTTTACAATCTACAAACTGAAATTCCAAAAAAGCTTCGAATTTCATTGGTGCACTTTTAACTTCTTCCAAAATACTTTTACTCTGCCAGTTAACAAAGGTGTTCTTCTCCTGCACATAAAGTATTGTTGATTGGTTATCCTTTCAATGACCATATTTTTAATATTTTTCTTTGTGTCCCAAAATTGTTGCTTGTAATAAAGCTATAAATTCATCCTCTTCTGGAGATGAGGTTCTGCAGCTCCCATGTGGGAAAGTCCAGTCCTTAATAGTTTGTACAAGAATGATAATGTTATCTTTTATCTGTTCAGTCCTATGAGGATGCCAGTAGTTATAGTGATAAGAGATGGCCAAATCTAATTGATTTAATGATCTACAATTTTTTTCAAAAATCCTATTGCACCTCTCTTTCCATATGAACCAGTATTTTGTTGTTGTTAATGCCATTAATATGAAATTTTTCTCTTCTTTCATCCAATTATTATAATAAGACAAAAAAGAATTACCTGACTTGGGATAGAGTTATAAATTACTCCTTGGGGCATTGGAGATAGGTTCCAGACTGCTTTGGCATAAGCATATTCAAAGAAAAGATGATGTGTTGTTTTAGCTACATTCTGAAAAAATATACAATTTGTTTCCACATTTATAATTGATCCCATCTTTTGTATTATTAGTAGAATGTCTTGCAAGCATTTCCACACAAAGAGTTTGATTATTTGTGATATATCCATGCTCGAAACACCCCTTCAGAATTTTTTAGATTATGGTGAAACTTGATTTGAAGGATTCTGCAATTTCGAATAAAGAGACTTTACAGAGAATTCTTTATTCTTTGTAAGTGTCCATCTTAAAATATCATTATTTAAGATTCCATCATTTGAAGGATATAATCTTATGTTCTCTATATCTGAAGCAATTGAAATATGAAATAAAGATTGTAACAGGACTGAGTTCCATTTTAAAGTCTCTGAGTATCAACTCAAATAAAATTGTTAAGTTGTTGATTGTTGGAGAAATTATATCTGCCAATACAGAATCCCTTTCCGGAATCCATCTATCCTCCCAAATGTTTATAGACGATCCATCCCCTACTTTCCATATGCTAAAGTGTTTTATGTGATTAATTCCTTGGAGAATACACTTTCAAATCCATGAAGAATTAGACTTTTTTCTAGATAGCAGCGCTCCTGAATTTTTAAAGTACTTCCCTTTTAAAATTTTAGCCCATAAATCATCAGGCTGGCTTACTAATCTCCAAGTTATTTTTTTAATCATAGCTTGATTGAATTTATTAGCCTTTTTAAATCCCAAACCACCTAGTTCAATAGGTCTACAAAGGAAATCAAACAATTTTATATATACACCTTCAAAATTTGATTTTTTTACCCCACCAAAAATCTCTCTGAATTGCATTCATTTTTTTTTTTGTTATTTTTTTTGGTAATACAAAGCAGTTCATGCTGAAAACTGGCATACCAGAAAGAACTGTTTTGTTGAGAACCATTTTACTTAGTTGTGATAGTATTTTTCCCACCCAACCTTTAACTCAGTTTTCCATTCTATCAATTATTGTGTCAGATGTTTTTAATTTTGATTTATCAATGAACATGGTGACTCCTAAGTGGGTATCTTTGATATATTTTTTATTTTAATAATTCTTGAGATAATGCCTTTATGTTTGTTGTGCACTTTTTTACTGAAGAGTAAACGAGACTTAGTAAAGTTTATGACTTGACCAGAAGCATAGCTAAACATATTGGTAACCTCTAAAAGATTCTTGCAACTCCCTAAATCAGCTTTAGTGAACAGAAGCAGATCATTTGCGAAAAAAAGATGTGAAATTGGGGTTTCATTTTTTGTTAATCTTATTCCTTGCACTTTTTTCTTAGTCTCCAGATGAAGTAGAAGTATAAAAAAGACTTTCATGCATAGTATAAAAAGATAAGGGGGCAAAGGATCCCCTTATCTAATTCCCCTAGATGGCTTGAATTGTTCACATGGAGTTCCATTCAGAAGAACTTCAATTGATGAAGTTGACAAACATTGGTAAATTAAATCACACCACTTGTTACTGAAGCAAAAAATATTTAGGGTTTTGATTATGAAACTCCAATTGACTCTGTCAAATGATTTTGACATGTCTACCTTAACACCCACATTACCTATTTTATTCCTGCTTTTTTTTCATAAAACGTATTATCTCATGAGCAACAATAATGTTGTCTGAGATTTGTCTGGGGGAAAGAAATGCACATTGCAGAGGAGAAATAATATTTTCAAGAATTTTTTTTAAATCTATTTGCCAATAATTTAGCTATGACTTTGTAGGGTGTGTTGCAGAGGCCAATAGGCCTAAAATCAGAATGGATACTGGGATTTTTGGTTTTAGGAATTAAAAATAAGAAGGTTCTATTTAGATATATGTAATCCCCTATTTTTGAAAATTTATTGTATTACTGCTACTAATTGGGGACCAACAATTTCCCAATTGTGCTTAAAGAAGCTCACCGGGAATCCATCTCGACCAGGTGCTTTATTTGGTTTAAGTTTTTTAACCACTTCCCAAATTTCCTCTGTAGAAGGAATATTAATTAAAGCTTTGTTTTCCTCATCAGAAATGCAAGAATATATGTCTGAGAAAATTTCAATCTCATTTACATTATTAGTTTATGTGAATAGGTCAGAAAAATAAGAGTTTAGAACCTCCTCAATCTTTGGCCTAGTAGAGACCACGTTGTTGTTTTTGTGTTATATGCAATCTATGTTTTTTCGTTTTCTTCCTTTTAAAGTTGTTATATGAAAAATATTTGTGTTTCTTTCTACTAGATTTATTTTATTATTTTTTGATTGTTGTTTAGCAATTTCCTCTTAAGCGTCATACAAGGCTTCTAGTTCTATTATTTTGAATTTATTAGAATTGTATCTATTTTACTACTCCTTTTAGTTGAGAGTCTTTTAATATTTTTGGTTAAGTTTCTAATTTTTTTCACTGGATTACCAAAAACATTTTGTTTCCAAAGACTGAGGTTTTGTCCTAGTATTACTAGATTACTTACAAGGCCTATTGCATTCATATCTTCCACAATCTTCCAAGATTGTTGTATCACTTCAATGCAAGAGGGATCTTTAATCCAAGTATCATAATTTTTAAAAAGAAATTGCAATTTATAATGTACATGATTTAAAGATAAGCAAATAGGACTATGATTTGAGCCTACTGCCACTAAATTTTCTAAAACTGCCTCACTAATTTGTAAGTTCCATTCAACATTTGTTAAGGCTCTATCTAATCTTTGCTTAATGTTTGATATTCCTTCTCTTTTGTTATTCCAGGTGAAAATATTACCTTTGAAGCCTAAATATTCTAGGCATGTTCTTTGTATAAAGTTGTGAATTGGTGTTAGTTCATTTTTGTTAAATGGAAGACCACCCTCTTTTTTTTTTCACTATGAAGAATAAAGTTTATGTCTCCTATTACTAACCAAGGCATAGATATTGGTATTACTCTTTGAGAAATCTTCTCTAATTGACTTAGTACCTCTAGTTTGTACTCTTTCTTAGGAGATCCATAAAAACAAGTAAGCATACACTCTTTTGAGTGAAAGTTATTTTTAACAATCACATTTATCATGTTAGGATTCCATTAAATCAATTCAAATTGGAAACCATCCACCCATCCTATTGCTAGCCTCCAAACAGTTCCATCCGGGTCTACAATGTGATAATTAAAGCAGTAGTTGAAAATATTTCTCATTAAACCTCTTTTAGATTTTATTTATGACAAAAACAAAAAACCAGGTTTCTGAGAGTGTAAAATATTTTTTAAAATGTTGTTGTGTGTTTTTATGGCCACACCATCGTGTATTCCAAGCCAATATTTTCATTAGGTTTAGAGAATTCAAGAAAGACACACAAAAAAATCCAGTGTCAAAAATAATTGAGTCTCATAAAACCTCAACTTTAAAGCACACCAATAATTATCGCAATGGAGCAGTCAAAAAGTTTAAAACAATGCAACATATCAAAAAATATAACTGATATTTAAGATAAATAAAAAGAAGATAGGAACTTACTTGAATCCTATGTTTCCCCTTTTATGATGCCTTGACTTGAAGAAGTTCAATCTTTTCATTTGTGGATAACGTTTCCTCAACCATTACTTCCTTTCTCTCCGTGAATGTTCCATATGATTAATGTTTTGAAATTCATTTGTTTAATAAAGAGTTATTGATTCATTAAGAACATGATCTTATTTTTCTCAGATAAAGAATTATTGGATGCAAGTAAGCTATAAATGGATTCCACTGGTTCAGAAGAATCAGAGAAAGTAATACAAAATGCAGGCTTCATAGAACCATTGTCATTCTTCAACGCCTCTTCGGGTGTAAAAAACTGCTCATCTAAATCTTGAATGACCACCCTGTTTCTCTCGAGAGGAATAAGTCTAACACCTGAGCAGGAGAAGATAGGATTTGATCAACCACATCTTGAAGTAACCCAGAAGACTTCTGAATCATAAATTCCGATTCTGAAATATCCTGATACTGAAGAAATGGAGAAAATAAGGGTTGAGAAGAAGAATCCCAGAACCTTTGTCTCTTTCCAAAAATAGAACTAACAGAACCCGAAGGTTCAATTTCATCCTCCAAAATTTCCACAGAATAAACAAGCAAATAACTAGAGGACAAGGCATCAATGAAATTATCGTGTGCTTGTAAAACAGAGTCTGGAGACAAATGAGAGTTAGGAGAATCCATTGCAGCATCAAACTCCACCTCCCTATCAATTTGTTCATTAATTAGCACCTTATAGTCTGAAGCCCAACTATGTGATTCTTCTTCAGAATCCGAGTCCGAATTGTTATCATAAATATCTTATAGAGTTCGATTTATCATGATTGCACAATTATCCTCTAAATGGCCAAGGCTACTGCAACAGTTATAACTCTAAAAGGTAGATCCATATAAATGAATGCCAACACTAATTCAGGATGGTGGCCGACTTTGACTATAACTAAAGGTTTTAGTTTCTTCTCAATGTTAATGTCAATTCTAGCCAAAATTGGTTGTCCTAAAGAAGGGATTGCATTATGGGGTAAAATACTAGAAACAAAGCCAAGATGATGTCCAATTTGTGCAATGATGTACTCATTATAATGAAAATGATTAAGATTTAGAAATTTAACCCACGCAACTATGGTTTTTAAGATGTTCCTCTCAATTCTCATTCCAGGATGCCATATTGAATTAGGGAATGCATCTCCATACAAATTCCAAGGAACATTTGCCAAGATTCCAATCAAGATATCCTCTGTTTGAATGAGATAATGAAAACATTTATTGATTTGATTTTAAAAGTTGTATCTTTCCCCATATGAATTTCAGGGCTCTTGCGATACTAGTTTTGTTGAAAACATATGTTGAGAACAATCTTGCAACTATTGAGTTTTCATGGGTCAATCCTTTAATGTCCGAAACCGGAAAACGTAATTTTTGAGTTTTAAAAATCATATTTTTAGAAGTTGTTTTTAAAATTTCTAACCTATTTGATAAATCAAATAAAAACAAACTGATGTATACTTTTGTCAAATAAATAATACATGATATAATCTTTTACGAATATGTGAACTCGATTTGTGGTTGTTTTCAAACGATTTTCTCCCCTTTGTTGTTTTGGTCGATTAACAAAACTTCCAATTCCAAATCACGAGTAGTACTTCTGCTAGTTTGTTTAATCTACTAGCGTAGAAGATTTAATCGTCGATCAATTTTTTTAAAATTGATGATTAACCGACGACGATCAACCATTTTGTTTGAAGAAGAAAGTCAAAAAGATGATTACGATTAGGTTTAGGTTTTAGTTTTAGTTTTGAAATGTTATTAACTGATTTATCTTTTAGGTTAAATTTTAAATGAGGGGAAATGCAATATCGTAATATAGTTGGATTAGTGAGATAATTTAGTCATTTACTTTGCAATAGATACCCCCTATCGTTTATCCTAGACAAATCAATCATTATGCAGCCCTAAAAATAAGTTTCTTTAAATAATACTACCTCCGTTTCAGGAAAAGAGTTACTATCACTTTTTTAAAATGATATATTTTTAGATTAAAATAAAAAAATGATAATAATACTTTTCCAGAAACGAAGAGAGTATCAAATATTTTTTTTTAAAATCACCGTAAAAGTCTAGTGTTCGCCTATAATTGATATCACCAATGAGAACAATGCTTCAAAAAAAACCAATTGAGAATAAATTAACAAGAGGGTAAGATCAACTTTTGTTTTCATTCCTTGTGTGAACATGAATCTAACCTTATAAGCATCACACTAAATGTCACGTTAATTTTGAAGGGAAGCACTATTGAGCACAGGATTTACATGAAGAGTAGGAAGCTTCCTTATAAGAATCCAACTTATAACCATGCTTCCTAAAATGTAACCTAAGTTCACTGCCAAAATTCATAAAGCTGTGTATTTGCATTTTGCAAGCTTGAACAAGGGGTCAGTAACTAAATTTGTTCAAAAACTACCGTGGTAAAAACATTGTGAAAATCAATATTACCGATTAACGTAATACGTCAGCCATCCATGTCATCTCCAATAATCAATCAACCGCTTCATATTAACAAATCCGCGTCAAGCAAAATGAACCAATCAAAATCCACCGACACTTCTGCTTTTCTGAGCCCTCCAATCCTTCTAACAATATCAACGGTTCATATTATCGATCCGTATGAACCTTAATAAACCAATCTGATTGCTTCAGCATCTCTATATAAATACGCAAACTCTCTCCATATCATTTCACAACATCTTTTACTCTTTTATCTCCCTATTCTCTCGCTCTCCCCCAAATTAAAGCTTTTCAGTTGCCCTTGAAGCTATCTCTCTAATGGCACCCAAAGCAGAGAAGAGACCAGCAGAAAAGAAACCCGCTGAAGAGAAGAAAGCAGAGAAAGCACCAGCAGAGAAGAAACCCAGAGCGGAGAAGAAGTTACCCAGCAAAGATGCTTCAACAGCAGATAAGAAGAAGAAGAAATCAAAGAAATCAGTTGAGACATACAAGATCTACATCTTCAAAGTTCTGAAACAAGTCCATCCTGATATTGGTATTTCAAGTAAAGCTATGGGTATCATGAACAGTTTCATTAATGATATCTTTGAGAAACTTGCTGCAGAATCATCCAGATTAGCAAGGTACAATAAGAAACCAACTATTACTTCTCGAGAGATTCAAACTGCTGTTCGTCTTGTTCTTCCTGGTGAATTGGCCAAGCATGCTGTTTCTGAGGGTACCAAAGCTGTTACTAAGTTTACTAGTTCTTAATCACTGTTTCTGTTCGTTTAGGTTTTAGAAATTGGGGGTTTCTTTTGTTTTACTGATTTCAGTGTGGGAATTGGGTTAGGGTTTCATATGTGTAAGTAGTTATGAAATGTGTTCAATTCCAATTTCTAATCCAAATATCTTGTTAGTGAAATCAATTGTCTAATTTCTGGAAATGAATCAAATGAAACCCGTTTATGAAATGTGATGATTTATCTGAATTACATTTTGGAACATTAATGATTATTTTGCTAATGTTTATAGTTTTTTCCTCAATTTTTTTTCATTTAGATTGACACAATTAAAGAAAAATATAGAGTATCATAGGATTGGATTTTCTTCCCTGGACTAGTGAATTGCTAGTGGCTTTGAGCTTATTAGGTATTACTAGATGAATACATGCATAGAATGTGAATGCAGAGAAAGAAATGTTATTAGCAGTGGATGGGGAGATACAGTTACTTTAGCACTGAGGTTTAGCTATGGCTACCAGCAAGGGGAACACAATCATAAACCTTAGAAACGTATTGTACGCATATCAATTTTGCAACTTTGAGTAAGCAGCTGCTAATCGATTTTGCTTCTATTCCTTGGCTCTTGTCTCTTCTGGATGCTGTCACCAACAGAATGCTAGTGGGTTCAACGAGATGGGGTGTTTCTGGGAGATTCAGTGATTTCTATGAAGAAATGGTTGGAAAGCATTCACATGGAACTTTGGACGATGTAATTGTAACTGGATGGAAAATTATTGAAACCTCTGTAAGTGGTCAATTACTTGCTGGTAGTGTGGGATTGGTAGTTTTCTTGCTTGCTAGAAGCTAGAAAGTAACATGGAGACATGCAGGATGACAACACAAGGTGTTCATTGGTTAAGGTATTTTCTAATTTTCCTAGACTTTTTAATTTATCAGAGTTTTCTATAATCAGGGGGGGTTCACCTGCTTGAGGAGGTTAGTTACAGTTGTTGAAAGTGCAGAATTAGTTTAATATTTTAACTCTGGCAGACATTTAGTAGTTGTGGATCGACAAAGTTGCACGACACATTTTTACGTTCTCTGGTTTCTATGGCTCCAAAATTTTGAACCACCACAGTCACTAGCAAAGCTTAGCGTATCATATAGTTGAGAGTCTGGATGTCGAGAAAGAAAAGTAGTTTAGATTCTGGATATGATTCCGGATACAAATGTGGTATGAGTGTAAAATTAGTGTAAAATTGTATCTTTGAAACTCCAAAGATTGATAGTTTGTAGCGTTAAACATACTTGGGCGTTCTTTCATACCATAAGAATGGTCTTGAGGCTTAGGGATCTTTCTAATCTTTCTTGCTAGAATAGCTATGAGAAAAGCAAAAACAAATTCAATAGCAAGTGTGAACCCACTAACTCAGCTGTTCTGAGCAATGCAAACTGGTTCCATTACCTACAAGACCTAAATCCACCCCCTACAAGCCTCAAAGACAAGTCAAGAGCTACCACCACTGCTGTAGATAAGTAAAAGAAATTTTAAAAAGCTTATGGGTCTAGCTATTAACCAAAATTGCAACCAAGTAGAACACCCATTTTAATTCTAAATCCTCACATAAACAACAGAGTGAAGGGATAATAATAAAACTACCTTGTATCTATTATCTTGAAACTAAGTGAATTCAGATTCAAGTGTTGTTTTGAGGGTAGGCTGTAAAGGAGGCCAATGTTTAGAATATGTGCGCTGGTGATGATTTAGGACTCATCGCTGAATCTAACTTTATTGTCAGGAGACTAAACAAGAGTGGAGCACACTAGGCAGGTTCTGGTTCTTGGTGATTTTGAGTAGTCCTCAAACACTTTTTTACTTTTTCCTTTTTTTCTTTTTTCCATATATGTGTCATAGCTTAAGTTCCAATGGTACTTAATTTGAGTATGAGATTTAGCCTTTAACATTATTTTGTCTGTGTTACTGCTTACACAAACCCAGAGAATTGTTGATTACCCACTGTAACCGTATTGTAAGGTTCATCTTATCCACCACAGTCGACGATGTAGGTATGTATCAGGTTGGTGGGTAAATGTTTTGTTGGAGATGATACATAGTTTCTGTGAATTAAATGTAACCGTGTTCTTCTTACAGTGGAGGTTTCTTATAGTGTATGCTTTCAGTGTTATTATCTGTATTTGGCCTTCTTTCTATTAGGTTCTGGATCGTTCTAATAATAAGGTTATATTTCTTTTGATTTATTTTTCTCAGTCTTCCCTGGCAGGGGTTAAAGGCTGGAACTGAGAAACGAAAATATGACTCCAATACAGGTAATGCACTCACTACCTATTTTCCTTTCTTGTAATTAAGTACCGTTAAACATATCATAGTAATTAGTGTCTGCATTAATACGTGCTAAATAGGTTGTCCACAAGACAAATATGATGTATCTGTGTTGGGACCAGTCTCTCTTGTTCTTCTAGTCAACATTGTCATTTGTTATCTTTTCTTTTTTATGATACATTTTTGTTTTGATACAGTTCATTTTAGGTTTTGAGCGGTGCCCTTTACTGGATACCTGGTGAATCAAAGTAAATATCTTGTAATTACCTACAGGCTACAGGTGCTCTACAAGTCATATCTGTCATAGTTCACATCATATTTCTACCATTGTCAATCATTGAGGTTCGAGGATAAGCCAGTTTACTCATTTCCGAAGAGGCTTTCTCTGGTCTAGAGAACGTAAAGCCAACTGTAAACAAGCTTTTGACCAACTTAAACATCGATACGTTAAATTAACAAATGACAAATGTCTTCACTACTTGAAATGACTAGCACATTTTCATATTACAATTCTGTTGAGAGTTTCCAGCCTTTAAGTCATCTTGTCATTTTTGCATGTGCAGGTTATCAGTCTAATAATGTATTTAACTGGACTGTATTGAAGTACTCTCAGTAGTGGTCGTAGTAGGATCAGTAGAATTAGGACGGCTGATGCATTTGTGCTCCATGCTTCTGCTTAATTCTATTCTTTAGTGTTGAAATTTTTAGGACACCTGATGCATTTGCCCTGGGTTGTAGTAAATTTGTTTCCGCAATTGTTATTCCAGTTAAGATTTGGGTGTAGGAACCAACAGTAATTGGAACATTTGGGTAAACAATAGAAATATAATATTCAGTCCTAAATGGCAAGGCTAACTCATTTCATTGCTTTTAATTAGGTATTTGGCACCAGTATTTGCTCAAAGTGCGCAAATTATAGAAAAACTGAAAAAGCTGTATATTCATTTTGAATGGTTTTGGTAGAGATCTTGTTACAGGACACACCTGTTGACATAAACCGGCCAAGGGCCAGCAAACCCCTTACTGAATGGGTAAGATCAATATAGTTAATATCGGATTTCGATTTGTACCGGTCGAGAGCGATACACTGATACATCTTTGTATCGGGGAGATTTTGGTTCCAAATATCGGCGAAATATCGGTCCACACATTTTATATCTATAATTATTATATCAAACATTTTTTTCATATTGGACATATTAAGTTATAAAACTAGTACTCATTTTTCTAAAATATCATAAAAAACATGGGTAATAATTGAAAACCCTAACTAGGATAAGGATTTATTTTTTTATTTTTTATTTTATTTTAATTGGAAACCCTAATTTCGGTTATCTCGGTCATTTTGGCCATATCAGTCAATTCATTTCGAGTCATCTCGGCCGAAATTATCGGCTAAATACCGTATCGACGATATAGCGCGACTCGTCTCGGATAAAGGTCTAAACTGGTATTACCGGTGAGATTTCGACTACACTGGGTAAGATGCATAAAAAGTTGTTTTCTGTTTTTCATAAAACGGTGTAGGAACAATTACGCTTAAAATTTTCTATGACGATATCAACTAGGATGAGAGTAGTTGGCGGCACTAGAAGAGAGGAAGATACATCGAAAGATAGGAAAAAACCTTGAAGAACAAGGAATAATCGGAGTACAATGGATGCGATAGATAGAACAACGCCATTGGATGGATCAGGATTTGAAATCGTGAGCATTGGAGTTGGAGCTAGAGTTAGGATGGTAGGGAGTGGAATCAGAGCAGCGTGGCTGGTTTAGTTGGGAGCAGGATTGGGGGCTTGGAGGTGGCGCACTTGGAAGTGGGATCGGAGCTTGCACTGGATTCATTGAAAGTGGAATTGGCCATGTTTGTAGGAGATAACAGGGAAATTTGTAGGAAAATTTTATTAATATAAAATAAGATTTATTTTTGGTTGGTCTAATCCTAATATTATAAAAATAACATCAAATACCATTAATATCACTATATATATTGAAGGTTAAAATTGTATATTAAACATATATTTTAATATTTATAAAAACATTATTGTTTTAAATATAGATTATTTTTTTTTAAATCTTTATATCTTTTAAAATATAAATCGGATTTTTATAAAAATTATATATTTGAAAAACTCTTTAAATTATCTACTCAGTGAGTATAAATAAGAATACTAAAATTTTATTTTTAAATATTTTTTTTTTTGAATTTATGTTGTTAAAGGAGCCCAAGACAAGTATGTACATAGTACATGTTTTTCTGCTATTGTATATAATACCTGGGCAATCAGGTGCTTCCAAGATGATAAACTTGAAGTAATACTCAGTAAGTTCCTTCTACTACAGAAGAATAAGAAGTTTCTAAGCTAGCTTAATAAAATTAGCTCATCAACCAATATACAATATGTGAAGACGATATGTTTTGGAACTTTGATACGAGGAAGCAATGTAATATGATGATTTTTTTTTGAATCAAATATGATGATAGTAATCCTCTATGATAAATTTTGATTTATTTTTCTTTTTCAAATGTAACTAATGAAGTATTGAGGATGACTGTACAAAATATACCAAATATAAAGGGCGAATTCAAAAGGGGCCTGTGGGGTCACAAGCCTAGTTAGCAATTCAGTGAACGGTAATAATTCGGGTCGGTAAAAATACGCGCATTATCCGGCTAGGTAAAATGAAAAATTTGGTAAATTATCCGGTCAATTATGTTAATGCAGCAGAAATACAGAAAACCGTTAATCCGTATATAATTCTTTTTGGTTATATGAGTTTAGCACTGATAATTCGATGCATATTAAATGAAAATAAGAAAGCTTTCAGTATTACTTTTAGGATTTTTAACGGAGTATATAGATAATATTATTGCACCATCAACAATGAGCAGTTGGTTCAGTGGTCGAGACTATAACTAATAACCAAGTGGGAGGGGGTTGGGTTCCTCTCATATACACTTTTTGTGAAAATAGTTCTAAAAAGGTGAATGAGTTAATAATGGGTTTAAAATTCCATGGATACATATGCCTTTTAGCTAGGTATATGAATGAGCCGAGATGCAAACAAAACCATGAAGAATTAAACTACCGAATAATTTAAGAATAAAATAGGCAAATCACAGAATACGTGAATAGGGTATGGGAGTGTAAAAGTACGTGTATTAATCGTTTCCCATATAGTTCGCAAACTATTCAACGAATTCCTCTCATATACACTTTTTGTGAAAAATTGCTTTGGCAAGAAACCATTCCTCCCGAATAAACTTTTCTCTATTTCTTTAGTTTTTTTTATCAAAAATTCTAAACGTACCGTGTATTTGAACTACACAGAAATCGTCGCCTCGCACAAAAATGGGCACCTCTACTAATCCTGGAAAGCGGATTCTGCTCCATGTAAATGAGATGGTTTTATGTAGTTCAATTTTATGATATGTCTAGAGTTATTGTTTTTTTTTATATATTATAACCTCAATTTTTTTATACTTTTTTTATTTTTCTCTCTCTAGCGGTGGATGATTACGCGCTAAACAAACAACTTCACAAGCTCACAACCATAGGAACCAAGCACCCTTCACATCTGACGTGTCGGGAAGGTGCGAAGGTCCGTGAACACCCTCATGTAAGACTTGGTCTAAGAAGTATCACTAAGGTTGTAGAAAACTTCACTATGGAGATAAAAATGGTAGAAAATTTATTTTATCATGACATAACTGAAAACCTTCTTTAACACCTTAAATTATTACATTGAGTAACAACCTTAACAAGAAGAGGCGGGTTAGAACTTAGAACCTGACTTTCCCTGTCATTGAAAATGTTCAAAATTATCAATTTTATCCACCATCTCAGATGCTAATCTGCTTATTTTAAAGTCTCCAAACAGAGCCGGACCTAAGTATTTGATGCCTCGAAGTCAAATCTCACGATGCCCTATACATATATCAATTGATTAAGAGTTATTCCTAAGATCTATGTACAAATGGATGCCCCAAAATATCATTATAACATATAAAATAATCTATAAATTGAATAAAACTTGAACAAAAAGAATAAATGTTGAAAGGTGGTAATTACAATTCAAAACAAAAAAGTATTCTAAGTTTGAGTAATTTTTGGTGATTGTTAAAATTTAGAGTCTTAAGTCTATGAAATTAGGAATAATATTAGAATTTTTATCAAATATATGGAAGTAAATATAAATCTGTAGTTGTAATTTATAAACTACCGTAATATGTTTGAAACTGATTTAGAAAGAGAAATAAAAACCTTTTGTCTTCCCATTGATTCAAATTCTATCCTCAGTAATTATCAGTTTTTGATGCACCCTTGGGATTGCTTCCCAAAGTTGACCTTCGTCAACTGTGGCCCAAGGCCGGTCCTGGTTGGGAAAGACCAGAGGATGTCGATTATATCCGACGACTGAAGTATCCGTCTCAACACCCGAGACAACTGCAGAAATAACAACGACGTTAATAGTTTCATCGATATTTTTTTACTGATAATAGAGATTATGCTAAGAAGCTTGTAGAAGCAGCAATATCTTTATTATACTTTGCCATGGATTCGAGTAGGCAGCCATCTCCGATTACTGAGGACCAGCGTTATAAACCAACTGGATTCCATGAGTCAGGGCCGTTCTTCACATATATAAAACCAGGGGCGAAAAGAAAATTAGGACTTTTTTTGTACTTTTTTAAATCTGTACACACATAAATCAGACAAGGAGGAATATTGACAATCTATAATGTTTTTTTTGGATCTTCCAATATATTTATAACAATAAAAACTAAATCATGATTCCAAGTAAAAAACTCAACAAAAAACAACTAGAAAAACAGAGTATTATTCATATACAATTACAAGATATATGTAGTTTTTTACATTTTGAAATACAAAAAAGTATCACATGAATCACATATATTTTATATTTTTAAACATAAAAATTAACACATGAATCATATATGAGAAACAAGAAAATTTAGGAAACTTATATTGTGTACGTAAGATGTTTCTTATGTTACCCATATAAGATGTTTATTGTTCGTAATACGAAAAACCTATGACCAATATTGTTAGTATTACCAAAAACATAAAAAAAAAAAAATCAATAATAACACTTTCAATGTTTATAACCTATGACCAATATTGTTAGTATTAACAGTTCAATGTTTCACAATTTTTGAAAGACGAACTATGACAAAACTGCTCATACATAGTAAAGAATTTATTTTTGGCCCCTTTATTTTATTGGGCCTTGGGTGATCGACCATCCCGCCCTAACTAAAAGACTACCCTATTCATGACAAGTATATTTGGACATCATCATTGTTATATTTCTCCACCGGTAATAATTCCACATTTCTCTCTTTAGCAACAAATGAAAAAATAGCTTCAAATGCTGGTGTATTTAGAAGATCAAGAAATTTAAGAATATTTCCAAGGGACAACAAGCTTCCATGTGAGGAAATTTTATTGAGAAGATTGCGTGTTTTTATCAACCCTGGTTATCCTGCCGAAGAGATTTTAAGGACATATTATGGTATTTAGGGGGACAATATTTGCTCTTATCTTCGCCAATACGATGTTTTTAGCTACACATGAGGTGAAATCTTACTTATTAGATCTTAACAAGGATTTTCACTAAAGTTCCAGTCCGAAGAGTACAACAACACAGAAAAACAAACTAAAACAACAACTAAAAGCATCACACATATTAAATCGTTCCATCAATATCTTGGGAAGAAGACAGAGTAACATCCCTAGATATTTGGCTTCCGACCTCTAAAGGAATATCAGTACTAAACCCTCTAGAACAATTATTTTTCCTTGCATATTTAGCAAGCTTATCATCCGCCACATTGTCATCCCTATGACTAAAACAAACTCTGACATTACACATACTCTCTAACAAAATATAGCAACGAATATCCATCCCTATTATTCCTCAGTAGTAAGTTGATCTTCCCATCTGAGTCCTATCATAAGGAGAATTGCCACCCATACTATCAACAACAGACTTGTTATCCCTTTCAATTATGAGATGCTGGAGCTTTAGTTGATTTTCCCATCTAATGGCTTCTAACATTATAATAGCTTCTAATTATGCGTTATATAGAAAGCAACCATGTTAATTTATTGACGCTAACAAATAATTCAATTATCATTTAGTTGACACAAAATTCATACGATAAATGAAGGTGCGGTAATCTGCTGGTCAAGAATGGTACCGTTACAATATTTAGATTTCAATTGGGATTAATATTTGCTTGGATAATTCACCGTTATTTTGTAACTGTTTAGAATCTAAAAACTTAAACTAGGGTTTCTGTACTCGTTAATGGAGTTTTCTGGAAGGAGTGGAGTAGAAGAAAACAACTAAGGGAGAAAAATTAAAGATTAAGTTTATTGATGAATGAATTCTTGTTTACAAAATGAGATTTACTGGTATATACATGAGATGATCCACATGTTATTTGTGTGGTTAGTGGGGGCCAATTACATATCGTGTATTACTGGGACCTAGCAGATCATTTTGTATTTCCCGCCTTATACCTGGAGATGTATGATCTTCACTCATTTATATTCCACTTCTTCAAGTACTCATCTTATCAGTCTACAGATAGCTCAGGTGCCTTCCGATAAGTGCATATTTTACATGTTTTGAGTATTATTTTCTTGCACTTATTTGCAAAATTTTGTATGAATTACCTTGTATTATTATTACTTTTGTATATTTTGTCTTTTGTAGGTTACTTTTGTGAAACAAGTGAAAATAGAGTGTTACAAGGGAGAATTGCCAAATCCTCAGCGATACTCATCCAATTCCAGGATTTCTACCTATCATCTTGAAAAGGACGAAATTACAAAGCCAACAACGAAAGAACGGAGTCGTTCTGACTACGTATGAGAAAGTTATGGGCGAAAAAGTTTTTACTCGAAAAGCGTTAAAGGCACCTGATCTGTTACTAAGGGGCTATCCAGTTTTGAATGGTGTTAACAGTACCATCTGTAGTGTTAAGGGAACCTCACCTTCTTCATCGTGTTTAATACGAACAAGGGGAAATTACATTAGTTTCTGGTTGGTCTGTAATGCTGTTATTCTCACATCAAAATGTTTTTCAGGGAGCTGAGTTCATGGCTGTGATGAGCTCGAGTTCTTAAAGGTTGGGTTGTTGATATTATCGAGATCAATGATGAAATCAGTTAGGGATCGAGAGATTAATGGTGGCTCGAGTGAATTGAGATAGATAGAAGTGATGATGAAGATGTGAGGGAATAAAATCCAAGCTACACGTGTCCAAAAAATGTTGGAGAAGGAGCGAGTTACGGTGGGACGAGAAACACTGAAATAAAACCTTTGGAGAAGTGCTGAACTGACATTTGAAATCGATGGGATTTGAACCTGACATCAGTAATGCATGACCGACACGTGGGTTGGGGGAAAGCGAGGCACACTGCTCAAAATAGATAGCCTTGCTGCCTGACTGACACCAGGTTGCGGGAAAACCTGGCACAATAAAGAGTAATGATGAGTGTTGATGCATGAGAAACACGTATCAAATTTATAAGTTGTGGAACAAGAAGAACTAAAGCATGACAAGTCACTTTTAAGAGCCACGTGTCAGACATGCTATGATTTTTGTAAGACCGCAACGTTTATCCAAATCCAAAAAAAATAACTTAAATACAAGACCGCAGAAGAGGTGCGGGATAACCAGTGAGAAACTACGGGAAACAAGCAATACGCATGATAAGACTTACGGGAGGCATGATCAAGTCTTGCGGAAAGTGCAAATAAGTTTTGCGGGACTACATTTCACACCAAGGATGGATAAGAATAAATAGGTAGAAAGGTAAAAATTGGAGGGACCCATCAAATTGGCTATAAATACCAAGCTCATAAACAGGAAAATGGACGGAAAATTCTGGAGGAAAATTGGACTTAAGGCATAGAATCGTAGCAAGAGTTTAGGTATGAGACTTGTGTAAATTTTTAGTTCAATTAATCCTTGATTAGTATGATTATGATTTAATAGTATACTTTTCTTCTGTAATGTATGATAATGAATAATAAACATGATACAAATCTTTTACCCGTGGATGTAGACAACTTGATTGTCGAACCACGTTAAATGCTTGAGTCAATTCATTTCTAGTTGTGATTGATTACCATCTAATAAATGTTAATATGAGTTGATTTTATGATAAGAAATCGAGTTTTACTATGCTTCAAATTGTTTTGGTTGTGATCCAAAGACACCAGATTTTTGGTAATCACAATTTGGCACTAGAAACAGGGAGGTAGTAAAGAATTTATTCAACCTGTCAAAATTTTCATTTTTAAAAATCATGAATCGTGTTATGTTGGAAAATTCTTTTCCTTAAAATACAATGATTAAGAGTCATATTGAAAAAAATTTACATATGGTTTTACTCTGAATTAATCAGTTAATGTATATATAGATTTGGTCATTATGTTCATACACATTATTTCATTATTTCATACCTCTCATATATGTTAAATTACCTAGGATATTCTTTAAATCATTGATTTGAAAATTTAGTTCATAAATTTTCACCAAACAATTATGTTACGTTTTATCTAGTTCTTGATTTTTACGTTTAACTAAATTTTTGATTCTTGAAAAAACAGTGAAATACGTTTTCAATTGACTTTTCGAACTTGATATTAACTTGTTTGCACTTGAACTTATAAAACCTGTGGTAAATTAGAAAATTACCCAGTTTGTGTGTGATATGTTAAAAACTAAGTTTAATATTTTCTTTCAATCAGATTGTATTATATATTTATTATGAATGATAAAACCTATTGAAACACATAAATTATTATCTGAACTCTTTTAGAATATTGGTAAAGAAATTCCTACAGCAACATAAGATTGAGCTAAGAAGAAATCATAACATCTCAAAAGGTATCACATAAATGGAAACATGGACACATAGAACCATGAAGGATCAAGATGTCAATACAGGAAATTTAGGGAGTCAGGAAATAGAGGTTCCTCATGAAAGGGAAATGATGGGAGAATCACAAGGGAAACAACCTATGAATGATCAAGTAAATAATTCTGAAAATCAAACAACTAGTCATTCAACTGAAGAAACTTCTCAAAATAGTATTGACCCCATTCAACAATTAATGGAAGAAATGGATGAGATGCGCAAGGTACAACATACTTGTGCGAAACAAATTGCATTTTTGACCCAAGAAAACCAAATGCTCAAAGAAAAAGCCCAGCATGATGCGGAACCATCCACAACTAGAATACAAGGGAAATAAGTAAGCTCCAACAAACCCGCAAGAAGAAAAGTAAAATTCAATAAAGATCAGAGAGTGATGATTGTGGAACCCGCACGTCAGCGGAATGAACCAGATAGATTGGATTTTGATGATTCAGAGTTGCAAAATAACATATGGCGAAAATATTGTGAGGACATGGAGCAAATGCGAGAAGAAATTAAAATTTTGAAAAATAAAGAGGGTGGGCGATTAGAAGAAGTGTTAAAAGAAGCAAGAAGAACGCCGTTGGCACCACACCTTGCGTACGCGTCAATACCGCATAAGTGTAACATTCCCATTTTTGAATGCTATGATGGGAAAAAATATCCAACAACTCACCTGAAGTATTACAACCGCATCATGACCCGGTGGAAACAAGATGATGTTGTTATGTGCAAGTATTTTCTGTCAAGCTTGAAAGGGATAGCTTTAGTATGGTATGATAATCTTTCAGAAGGGTCAGTGCATTCCTACACACAATTGATCTGCAAGTTCCTAGAGACCCACATGTATAACAAGCCAGCGGATGCAGGGATGTACAAACTATTTTCTATTGCATCATGGACAGAGGAGACCATCCGAGATTATATAGATCGTTGGAAGACGATCTGTCAAGCAGTAGGGGATGTAACCCCAAAAGTTTCTATCAACAGTTATAAATGGGGGATAGCCAACCGAGAAAGCCAACTTTTTGTTGATATTCATGATAAAAGCCCGAAAAACAAAGGGGATCTCAGAGATATTATTGAAAAATATGCAAGATTGCAGGACATACAAAGGAAGCATCCCAGAATAATATCTCAGCGTCAGGGGAATGCCAACATGGCAAATTTTATAGAACCGTCAACCAGTTCCGGAAAGAGGGTTGCGGAAGAAACTCCTGACATTGAATCAAAGCGAGTAAAGTATGAAGATAGAAGAAAGTTTATCCACCAATTTTAGGAGTGAATTTTCACTAAACTCAACACCTCTTACTCAGAATCCTAAATGCAATAAAGAATAGACAAGATTTTCAATGGCCATGGACAAAAGAAAAGCAGCCTTCACACACGCAGAATTCAAAAGAGTATTGTGAATATCATTCCTATCGGGGCCACTCCACAAGCCGATGCAGGAATCTAAAGATGCAAGTGCAAAAGTTGATCGATGCGGGGGAACTAAAAGAATTTATTTATTTACCTGATCCTCCACCAAGACTCAATAAGGGGAAAACTGTAAATATTCCGCAAAACGATCAAACTATTAATATGATTTCCTACTTTGAATCGGGTCAATCATCCATGAGTGCAGCTATTGATAAGAAACTGCATAAAAGGGTTCGCAGTCACGAAGTCTTCAAGGTTGCGGGAAGAGTTACTGAAGCATGGGAAGAATGGATGGCATCCCCGCTAAATTTTTCTACGGGCGAGGTTGACCAGGAGATTGAAATTCACAATGATCCGCTAGTGCTTACATTGTCAGTATCTGGTTGGAATATGAGGAAGATTCTTATGGATGGGGGCAGCTCTCTTAACGTACTGTTTTATGATACCTTCAAGAAGATGGGAATAAAAGATGATCAGCTTACACCTTCTTGCTACACAATCTATGGGTTTAATGGATTAGCTTCGAAACCAAAAGGAGAAATCTTACTTGATGTTGCAGCTGGACCGATAAGTATTCTGACTAAATTCAGTGTAGTGGAGGCTCCATCTCCATACAACGCCATCATTGGTAGACATTGGGTCTATCAATTGAAAGGGGTAACTTCAACATATCACCAATACTTGCGATTTCCGACACCGCAAGGAGAGCTGGAGATAAAAGGAGACCAGAATAAAGCAAAATCTTGTATTCTATCAGAAATCCGCGTAAATCAAGAGCGACAACAGCAGCAACGAAATAATAAAAAAGAACGAAACATGAAGGCTAAAGAAGAAGCCCTAAGCCAATATATGATTAAGACTGCGGGAAGTAAGGCAGTAAATGAAATAAATGAAGGTATTTCAATAAAGGAAAGCATGCCAAAAATTGATGAAGGCAGTCTTCCAGCATAGCATTTAAAGGGGGCTCCCACACTACTAGGAGCTCCCAAATCCACTTTTACATCCATTGAAGAAACCAAAATTGTCAACATAGAAACATAAGAACTCCCCAGAATGATTAAGATTGGAACACTGATGGAAACAGAAAGGGAGCATAATTTGTCACTCTACTTAGAAACTATGTGGATATTTTTGCATTGAAGATGGAGGACATGCCAGGTATCGATCCAAGTATTGTTCAACATGAGTTGCACATACATCCAGGAACTACACCTTTTCGACAACACATACGCAAGGTAGCACCTGAATATCATTTGTCAGTTGAAAAGGAGTTGAAAAAGCTCATGGATGCAGGGTTTATTCGAGAGGTGCAATACCCAACTTGGATTTCAAACATGGTGATTGTACCAAAGAAGAATGACGGAATAAGAATTTGCTTAAACTTCACCAACTTAAACAAAGCATGCCCAAAATATAGTTATCGACTTCCCAGCATTGATCAGTTGGTGGACGCTGTTGAAGGACATGAGGTTTTATCCTTCATGGATGGGCATTCCGGGTACAATCAGATTGCACTAGCTGAAGAAGATCAAGAACACACTGCATTTTTCACTCCACACGGTTTGTAATGTTATACCAGAATGCTATTTGGGCTAAGAAATGCAGGAGCAACTTATCAGCGGTTGGTAGATGCAATTTTTAAACCATGGATAGGCCGCACTCTCGAAGTTTATGTAGATGACATGCTGATAAAAAGTAAATTTTCAAAGGATCATTTACAAGATTTGCATTTTTGGGGTTACGTCAGGAAAGTTTTTGGGGTACTTAGTTACCAAAAAAGGGATTGAAGTTGATCCGGCCAAAATTCAGGCGATTATTGATATGCCGTCTCCAAGGAATGTTAAAGAAGTATAGAAATTAAATGGTTATTTGGCCGCACTCGGAAGATTTATTGCTAGATCATCGGACAAATACAAGCCCTTTTTTGACATTTTGAAAAAGAAAAATAAATTTATATGGAACGAAAATTGTGAGCAAGCCTTCCTAAGTATTAAATCTTATCTAGCCACATTGCCTGCACTACAAAAGCCAGAACCTGAAGAAGTGCTCGCCTTGTACATAGCCGCAACAGATAATGCTGTAAGTGCAGTATTGGTATGAACAAATGACAAAGTAGAAAAACCAGTATATTACATCATCAAAACTCTTAACCTTGCAGAAAGAAACTATACCAAAATTGAAAAATTAATTTTAGCACTGGATTTTGCTACTCAGAAATTACGCACGGATTTTCTGACGCATTATGTACGGGTACCAAGCAAAGCTCCGCTGGAGTCTGTACTGAAGAATGTGGGAAATGTAGGAAGAATAGCAAAATGGAATGCACAACTGGAACAGTACCACATCATATTTGAAATACAAACCGCGCAAAAGTCACAAGTCCTAGCAGATTTACCAATAGATTTACCAATAGATGATGATTTTGAAATCCAAGGTTTGCTCGAAATAGAAGACGATGATTCCCAAGATATTCTAAGCTCTATAAATTCCCACAGATGGGAAGTATTTGTTGATGGGGCACGGAATAAAGAAGGTGTGGGAATTGGAATTGTGATTACAACTCCTACAGGAGACCGAATGGTACATGCATTTCGTCTTGAGTTTGGCGAACATACGAATAATATAGTGGAATATGAAGCTGTGGTTCATGCTCTACGACTTATCATTGAATTGGGAAGTTGTGATGTGCGGCTCACAAGTGATTCACAATTAATAATTCGGCAAGTTGAGTTGAAATATCAAGCACTTGATGAAGACCTGATAAAATACAAGAATCTTGTACAAAAATTGGCGCTTCAAATCCCAAATATAACCTTTCGGCATTTATCCAGAGATAAGAATCGCCATGCTGATGCACTAGCATTTATTTCTTCAATGATAAAGGATCAAAACACTTCAGTAGTGAAAATTGGGCGTATTTATGAGCCGTCAATTAAGTTGTGGGCAGTTGAAAACATGGAAGAAGAAGTTGAAGAATATATTGAAGATGCAGCTGATAAAGATGATATAAACTTTCTACAAAAATCAGAAAATAAATTATCCGGAGAAGATTGGAGGGTTTCAATACATCAATATTTGCAGGATGGGATCTTGCCCGCAAACACTAAAGAGGCAAGAAAGGTGCAATCAAAATCTATGAATTATCAGTTGCGGGATAAAATTCTATACCGCAGATCATTTTTGGGACCATTACTTCGATGTCTATCACAAGAAGAAGGGAAGCGAATTTTCAAAGATATACATTATGGAGATGCAGGAAATCATAGTGGAAGACGATCACTTACATTGAAAGCAAAAACACAAGGATATTACTGGCCATTTATGCATAAAGATGCGGAAAATATGGTAAAAAGATGTGAAGAATGTCAGCGCTATGCGAAAAGAATAAAAGCACCCGCATCAGAACTTAATTCTGTGCTCAGTCCCTTGCCATTTGCAAAATGGGGGATAAACATTGTTGGACCATTAGTGGAAGATACTCAAAAAAGAAAATATTTGATTGTAGCCACAGATTATTTCACCAAATGGGTTGAGGCCAAAGCTCTTGTACATATTAGAGATACCGATGTTTTCAAATTTTTATTTGAGAATATAATATGTAGATTTGGGATTCCGATAGCCATAGTCTCGGATAATGGACATCAATTACAAGGGTAAAATATTGACATGCTTTTCGAAGCATTTAATATTCAAAAGAATAAGTCTACTCCACTCTATCCACAAAGCAATGGACAAGCTGAAACAACAAATAAAACAATTGCCATGAATTTAAAGAAAACTCTAGATGGCCATCATAAACGATGGTGTGAACAGCTTGATAATACATTATGGGCATATCGCACAACAAGAAGGGAGTCCACTGGAGAGTCACCATTTCTTCTCACATATGGAGCAGAAGGAGTTATTCCAACGGAAGTCATTTTACCCACAACAAGAACAGAAGCATGGGAGAAGAACTTGAATTTAGACTTAATGCTTGAAAAGTTGGATGACTTAAAAAAAGAAGAGAGGTTACACTTCAAAGAATGGAAAATTATCAAAGAAGATTGGAAAAAGAATATAATAAAAAAGTGAAATTGCGGAACTTTGTGGAAGGACAGTACGTTTTACGGCAAATCCCGGAATACCAAAGGGATAAAAAAGCAGGAAAGTTTGCACCTACCTGGGGAGGACCTTATGTTATACAAGATATTGCGGGACAAGGATCATACCATCTGCGGAATATGGATGGGGAAATTCTACAACATCCTTGGAACGCACAATATCTCAAACCATATTATCCATGACCAACACTGCAATTTTACAATAGTTTGCGCTCATAATAGGTAAAGCAAATCAAATGCAATCTCTCTAGAAAGTCCAAATGAATATTTATGACTGTTGGATTTTTCGCCACAAAGATGCCTAACATGACATTAACTATTGTATCAAGTACTTTCCACTTCAGGAAGTGCTCACAACCAGCAATGCAATTATACAACAATTTGGCTTCATACTAGGTAAATCAGCAGAATGTAATCTCTCTAGAAAGTCCATGTAAATGTTTATGAGTGTATGGCTATTGGGTCTTTCGCTACAGAGATGCCTAACATGACATTAATTGTTGTATCACTCTCCGTTTCAGGAGACACACTAGGGACATCATCCTAATTTCCTCCTGGCCAGAGAAAAGTTAGATATGCGCTTCAACCCTCAATGTAACTCAAGGTACAAAATTTCCTTGTAATAAATTCACACTCATACAATGAACTAACAATCAATATATATATTCTTGAATTTGCAGGGATAAAAATACAAAGCAAAATAAAAGTGCAAATACAATTTGGAAGTAAAGAAAAATAAAACAACATCAAAGAAAGCTAAGGAGCGGGAACATCAGCTTCAAAAGGAGGATTATCCGGGACATCTTTGCGCTTGTAAATTTTAGGAAATCCATCAACTTGTACTTGGTCAAGAGTATTGTTGACTGCTTTTGCAATTAAAACTCGAGCTTCGGATCTTAACCATGAAATATAAGCTTTTCTATTTTCAATTTCCATTTTGTACTGATTTACTTCAGTTCGCAATTTTGGACTTTTGTTTTCCCTTCCTCAGAAGATAAGTCCCGAACAAGGCTTTCATTCTTCGCAGCTTCATGTTTTAAGATATCTTCAGCTCCTTTAACTTTAGAAGATAAAAGCTCAAGTTGAGCGAGCGCTTCAATGGCCTTGGTAGAGGAAAGCTCTAGATGAGTTTGCGCTTCATTAGCCTCAAAAGAAGCTAGCTCCAGCTGCTTATTGAGTTCTTATACCATAGTATTTGTCGCACCAAGCTCTCCCTCAGCCTTAGAACCTCTTGTGGTTGCATCCTTAAACTTTTCTTCAAAACCTGAAACAAAAGAAACGGGTTAATCAATGCGGAAATAATATTAAAATTCAAATATACGGTACAATAGGATACCTATTGCGGGGGATTCAAACTCTCATAATTCGCGACCCATTGCATCTTTAGTAACATCGAGAAAATCGTATTCTCTTGAGAGCTTTTTATAATTGGCATTGAGTTGTTGAAGGTTTTGATGACACTGATTTAATTTTGCTTCATTATCCCGTAATTGATTCAATTTAGATGTACATCTGGCTACTTCTTTGTGCAAACGGAAAATGTCGCTCTCACGATGAAGAATAAAATCAAATAAATTACGGATCTTAGCTTGAGCATCCGCAAGGGCTTTTCCTTTAGCATAAGCCTATGAAGCCAAGTTGTCTCTGCCCTTAATGAGTTGAGAAATGTACGTAGAAAGATGTGAATTGTGATACGATCTGGAACGGGAAAATCCCTCAAGGATATTCTGGCGATCCACACAAAGCTTGCGGTTCTCTTCTTCCAATTTATCAGATATTGCCCGTGCCTCAGAAATGCAATCTTTAGTCCACAATAAGGTAGCTTCAAACTCTGCTTTCTTACGAGCCTTCTCCCAAAATAAAAGCTGATGCTGCGATTCTAATTCATCATGCTTCTGTGTGACCAAATCATGACTATTAACAAGGTCGTTAAATCTTATCATGACTTCCACAATCTTATTGTTAACCCTCACTGCATAATCTATCAATTGCGTATTTCTACGCTGCATCCTAGATATAAGTTCTAATCCCCCGCTGATCCCATGAAGTAATTCAGAAAACAAGTAAAAAATTTAAGAAAATTTGACAAGATAGAAAAAATTAAACTTTGATTCTGAAGATCAAGCAATTTTTGGCGGAGCACGTCATTTTCCCGTTTTAAACCCAAAACATCATTTTCTACAGCCCTAAACTGGGACTCCATCATTGTGGACCGCGCTTTGAAGAATTTGTACGCGGTATGTGCGGCGTTTTGACCCCGTGCAAGCTGTAGAATTAAAGTTATAAATAGAACTAAAAATAAGAAGAAATCGAAGGGTATATAACAATAAGAATACCTGTAGAAGAGCTTGTTGCGGGA
Source organism: Papaver californicum (assembly GCA_023531435.1). Taxonomy (NCBI): domain Eukaryota; kingdom Viridiplantae; phylum Streptophyta; class Magnoliopsida; order Ranunculales; family Papaveraceae; genus Papaver; species Papaver californicum. The sequence goes on from JAJJMC010015296.1 coordinate 2,783,560, forward strand.
AAGAATATACTTGCCTGTCCGCTAAAAATAAGAAGAAATCGAAGGGTATATAACAATAAGAATACCTGTAGAAGAGCTTGTTGCGGGAAAGAATATACTTGCCTGTCCGCAAGCGCAATTGTTTCCGCAAGAGAAGAAGGTTCGTTAATGCGGAATGTGGGGTCAACAGCTTCACCTTGATCTTTTAGCCAATCATCTTTAACCATTTCATATGGTACAACCCGCATGCACTTTCACAAGCGTGAGACCGAAGCACTATCCGATTTCACTGGCAAAGAATTGCTTGAGACAGATAAAATCTCCCTTGACATGAACCAATAGAAGGCTTCTTCTTCTTTTCCCAAGAGATTTGAATCTTCTGCAATCCACTTCCCTTTCCTCATTTGCGAGATCTCTTTGTTTGGCTGTTTTACATCAGCAACAGTCACACTCGCAATATTAACCATGGCAGGTCCAGTTTCTGCCATGGTATTTATGGGCACACTACTCGTTGCTCTAGAATCCGCTAACTCATCCGCTTCCGCAACATGTGCTTGCGTATCCACTTCCGTTGAAGTAATTTTAGGATCACCTTAAGTGATGGGATCCTCTTCATCAGTTGAATCATCTTCACTTGTAGCAGCTTCAAGTGGCTCATCAACGACCAAACGAGAGAATTGAAGGAAAAAAAGAAGGATCAGGAACGACAGTTTGGTACGAGAAATTGATAACAACATTTGAAATTTCTTCCGCAACACCAACTTGTTCCGCAGACTCAAAGTTTGTTATTTGAAGAGGTATATTCTGCTCTTCTTCTTGTCTCTCTGGAGCGGAGTTTCCTTCACCTCTCAAGAGTGGACGACGAAGGGGAGAATCTCGAATTTCTCCCTCTTCCCTGTCCGTGGAAGCATGAGTTGCGCCCTTCACCTTTTTCCGACCCTATTAATGAACCGTAATAATTCATTAAATGAAATTCCTAAGGAATATTAGAATTCGTCGGATTAAAACAATACCTTTTCTGCAGGGGTTGCGGCCTTACGCTTCACTCCCGCGTCACCTTTTGCGCTTTCATCATCTTGCGGCTATAAAAAAAACAAAAAAATAAAAAAAAACTAACTACTAGAGAGAAATTTTTACCATTAAGCAATACATAAAAAGACAGAGAGAAACTTTACGTACCATGGTGACAAGTGCAAACTTGAAGTCAGTGAAATTTAACCGCCAGGGGCAGTAACCATCAAAACGAGTACGGAGGTTGTAGGCCACGTTATCGGGGACGGCCCCAAAGACCCACGGACCTTCAATAACCAAAGGAGTGCGGTACCATTTAAAATCATGATCTACGTAGATTCTTTCCTTTAAAGGAGTCTGCGTTCCGGGAACGAATTTTAATTTGGTATTGTAAATCTCATGAAGCAAGCAGAATCCCTCACCACCTTGGCGGCCCGGACCAACGCTCCACTTCTTATAATTATTCGCAGCAATATTGTCCGAATACGTAGCATGAAAGTTTTCGACTGTGTAATGCTTACGTTCCGCAGGGTCAGGAATATAATAGCTAAAGTTGGTTTTTCCTTGGTTTCGCATGCTGCATTCATCTAATATACGCCACCAATTTCCATTATACTGAGTAATGGATCGAGCTAAACCGTGTGGGGATTTGCTGCGGGATGCAAGAACCTCAAACTGAAAAGGATTTTTTCTCTGGTACAAAGGAAGCTGTAGACCCGCATCCAACGCTCCCGCAGGAGTTAATAACTTAGTGTTACTATATTTAAATCCTTCCATCATCTCCAACGAAATTTCATCTTCAGCATAGTCGAAGAAGGAAACTCTGAATTGATGAAGATATTGCTTCCTTTTAAAATCTTCAAGATTTATTGATCTAAAGCTCGATCTTTCATGATCCCGTTTATTCTTAGGAGCTGGATTATTGACCGCAGCAGGAACATTTGCAGGCCTTGCTACATCAGAAGGCTGACCCCTTGAGCTACCAGATTCATCCACTCCAATCCTTTTCGATGTAGCATAGCGGGATGACTTCCTGATTAAAGACTGGTCATCGTGGTGAGCAGCATCACCAGTAACTTTGGCATTATTCTTTCCACCCATGATGAATTTCTATCTACACAGGAAAGTAATTTTTTTTATTACGATCAAAAGCAAGAACAAAGCAGGAAAGTTGCAAAGCAAAAGAACGACAAGATGATAATCACATCAAAATGCAAATCGGCCAATAATTTTCTGATTAGGAGAAAAAAGGGATCATGATAAAACAACCAATCATCAAAAAGAGAGAACATCATCATCATCAATGATTAATCCAAAAAGGTTCAGATACAAAGATTGATAAACAAACAAGTACAAAAAGGAAAAAGCAAAAGGATTACTTATAATGAAGTGAAAGACAGAAGAGAATCTGTTGATTGAAAAGAGAAAAAACTTGATCCCGATGCAAGAATCCTTGATCACAGAAGTTCAGGAGAATGAAAAGGTGTTGAAGAATCTTTAAAAATTTCAAAGGAATGAAAAGCACAAAAACTTTAAGAAGAAGAAGACAAAAGGTGTAAAGAATGGAATGAGGGAAATTATCGGCATTAAATAGGAGAAAGCTGAAACGAACGAAACCGTCGAAAACTGAAAAGGGAGAAACTTTATCAGAGAATTAATTGCCTCGAAACTGCCAACTGACAAGAACGTGGGAAAAGATGTTACTGCTAGCGAGAAAATCGGAAAAAAGTGAAACTAAACGTGGGAAGAGAATTTATTGCAGGTGTAAAAGTAATAATTACTAATTTTCCTTTTCTAAATTCTTGCCATGTGTCAAAATTTGAAAGAAAAAACGGCAAATTGTGAGGGAATAAAATCCAAGCTACACGTGTCCAAAAACTATTGGAGAAGGAGCGAGTTTCGGTGGGACGAGAAACACTGAAACAAAACCTTCGGGGAAGTGCTGAACTGACATATGAAAAGTCGATGAGATTTGAACCTGACAGCGGTAATGCATGATCGACACGTGGGTTGCGGGAAAGCAACACACACTGCTAAAAAAAGATAGCCTTGCTGCCTGCCTGACACCAGGTTGCGGGAAATCCTGGCACAATAAAGAGTAATGATGAGTATTGATGCATGAGAAACACGTATGAAATTTATAAGTTGCGGAACAAAAAGAACTAAAGCATCACAAATCACTTTTAAGAGCCACGTGTCAGACATGCTACGATTCTTGTAAGACCGCAACGTTTATCCAAATCCAAAAAAAAATAACTTAAATACAAGACCGCAGAAGAGGTGCGGGATAACCAGTGAGAAACTACGGGAAACAAGCAATATGCATGATAAGACTTACGGGAGGCATGATCAAGTCTTGCAGAAAGTGCAAATAAGTTTTGCGGGACTACATTTCACACCAAGGATGGATAAGAATAATTTGGTGGAAAGGTAAATTGGAGGGACCCATCAAATTGGCTATAAATACCAAGCTCATAAACAAGAAAAGGGATGGAAAATTCTGGAGGAAAATTGGACTTAAGACATAGAATCATAGAAAGAGTTTAGGTATGATACTTGTGTAAATTTTTAGTTCAATTGATCCTTGATTAATATGATTATGATTTAATAGTATATTTTCTTCTGTAATGTATGATGATGAATAATAAACATGATACAAATCTTTTTACCCGTGGATGTAGACAACTTGATTGTCGAACCACGTTAAATGCTTGAGTCAATTCATTTCTAGTTGTGATTGATTACCATCTACTAAATGTTAATATGAGTTGATTTTATGATAAGGAATCGAGTTTTACTATGCTTCAAATTCTTTTGGTTGTGATCCAAAGACACCAGATTTTTGGTAATCACAGGAGACGTGAGGATAAAGCAGCTATGGCAGATTAAAGAGGTAGTTGGATTCGATCTGAACAAAGAGTTTTTTGAGGTCACTGCATCCGTGATGATTGTTAGTTCGAGACAGATGGCTACCTCGGTCTAATATGGGTTTGCTGTGAAACAACAAGATAAAGAAGATGAGGGTCTTGATTATCGAGAATGAGGATAAGAAGAAGGGTTCCTAATGGCTACAGCTATTAAAGGCAAAGGTGATCAATGTGTGATTGCTCGAGTTGTTCATGGCAGTTAGAGGAAGAGAGAATGGAGAAGAAGGATCAAAGGGAACTCAGGCTAGTGATGGTGCTGTGAGTTAGAAATTGATCTTGTGGATTGTAGTTGGTGATGAAGGTGCTGTTGTAGCGAGAGATTGGTGGTCATCGTGGCTGTTGGTTTTGAAGATAAACTCAAGTCTGCGATTCATGGCAGATGAGAATAGTTGACTGTGACGCTTCAAGTCATGATGATGATAATGGGTGTTTCTCTTTGATCTCAATTCTGTGATCGCTGTCAGTGGTTGAAGTTGATGGAGCTCAACAGTGGTGTTGGCTGCTAGTATTGAAACGTATGTGAAGTTAGAGAAGGTGATGACCAGAGCCATGGAGGAGGTGCTGTTGCTCGGTAATGGAGATGGTGGAAGTCTATGGCAGTGAGAAGAAATGAGCAGTTGATCTCGAGATTTGCTTGAGTGATTCTGAGATGGCTGAGATGTTGACGGCTGTTGGTTGAGTAACTTGAGTTCGAGGTTGAGATAAAATAGGAAACTGAGTTGAAAACTCGGAAGAAATTATAAAGCTGGGAGATTAAAACCAAACTCAGAAGAAAATTTAATTCTCGATGGGTAAGCCACTGAGAATAACTGGGAGCAAAAAGAAAAAGTCCAGAAGAATTTTATTTCTCGATGGGATAACTGCCGAGAAAAGCCGGAGGAAAATTCACCGAGGAAAAAGAAAAAAAGCTTTTACAAATTTAACCCGAAGCATCATTTGGGCTGGGCTTAGCATAGGTTGTACGTGGCCCATTGGCTGAGTAATTTTAGATTAGGGAATTTTGTTCACGATTTGGCTGTTTTGGCATGACTCTTTCACCTATTTCGACCGGGATTTGAGCACATACACATCTATTTCTGGGTACCTATTTAAGGAATAATTCCCTTCTTTTTGGGATCATCTTTTTTTTTATTTATCATATCATATTTTTTTAAGAGAAGAAAAGGAGCTTTGGGTTTTGGAGATTCTTCTACAAAAACTAGGGTTTGCTTTATTTTTGTACCAATTATTTTTCCATGGATTTTAAGAAATCCATGAGTTGCTAAACTCTTTATATTGGTTAAGGATGTAGTCAGATATCATAAACATGTTACTAATTTAATATATTAGTTTCATCATATTAATCCAATCATTATTGTCTAGTTCTACTAATTATTATCTCCATGTATGATTGGGTGAATATTTGTTTAGGAGCGCTAATAAATAGGCATGAACGCATATTTATTGCTAGACTAGGGTTTTGAGATACAAAATTGTTGATGAACCTTGTCATAAGTAGCATATTGTGATTACCAATTGTATTCAAAACCTTTGTGTGATTGCATGTAGAAACTTGACCTATGTTAAATAAAATACTCGTAGTATATATATTGTATTGATTAGTCAAATTCATAAAACTTAATGCTCTTGGAGAATTAACCTAGTAGCATGTTGCATTAGGTTGTTCTTTGAGTATTAATTTCATATTCATCGTTATGGTATGTGATGACATAAGGAACTTACCGGAGTATGCTCTCGATGGGGTATTTTAAAACTCTTGATAATGAATCATTAAGTGACAACTCTAGTTATTAGTTAAAGTGCATGTTTTATGATTGAAGATGAACCCTTAATCAGTACTCTCAACCTATTGATTCTCTTTATTCAATTTTCTCTAGCTTAATTAATATAATTACTTTAGCTCTAAAACATAAAATCCCTCACAATTTAGATAAGTTTTTAATTACGAATAACAACTCATATCTCCATGTGGATTGAGTATGTTATAACTATATTCTTATTTATAATTATGAAGTGAAAGAATTTAAATTTTTTTTGCTTGCCTGAAAAACAAACACCTTCAGCTCTGAAGTCCAGGTCCTCGATGTCCACCCAACTATTTGTTTCAGGTGCTTTACTCTTCAACTCCTAGATTTATTTTAGATAGATGTAAACCTGTTCGTATAACTCGAGTTGTTCTCACGCGGCCTTAGCTGCTGTCACGTGATTCACGTAGTTAGATATCGATTTCTTCATAACTTCCATCTACTGGCACTGATGGCTTCCTGCTACGGGTAGCTGCACTATTTTGTCATTTACAATAGAATGAGATTTCACAAAATAATTTTCCATACTAGCTAAACGCACGAGGCATCCTTTCGTCTTCAAAACACTGTACCTAAAAACAATAATAAACACCACATATAACATCTACCGGAATCATGTTTTAACAATTTGTTCTTCGACTTCATCGCTCTCGATTGAGAGATCTGTGAACACATAGGATCATTGGAATTGATCTTTTGGTTACAACCCAATGTACGCAGCTATACAAATAACATTCAACCATAATGCAGAAAAAATAAAATTCATAAGTAACTTGACGCAGGTGTTTACGTGGTTGTTCAATGCCTACTCCACGAGGGGTATTTGGGTGGTGTTTCACTATGAAGTTTAAAGTGAGAATACAAGGTTCATCAAGACCTAAAGATCTTAAGAAAGAAAGATAAAGATTACAAATTACTCACATATTTATCACAATTACAGTTCTCTTTTTACAATATTAGTTCTCTATAATGGTTTCTCTTTCTCAAATTGTTGACCCCTTTCTTAGATGTTGAGCTAGGTATTTATAGACTTGATTTGTGGGTTCTACCACTCCTTATTTGTATCCTATTTCTGCAGCTGAAGCGCACTTTAATAGTCTTCTCCACAGGGGAAGTGTAAGATCCACCCTTTCCCGCTTCTTTTGTGCGGAAGTTGCTAAATCATGGATGCGGTTCCACCTTTCGTTTTTCCAACCGCGATTCTCCACGTGTGTGGTTCTGAAGGTATGGTGCAGACAAGGTAAATTATTTTCGTTCGCGTTGTCTCTGTTCCTTGCATGTTTGAGACCTAACTGTGTAAAAGTAGGTCATGATTGCTCGCTTCTTCCCGCATCCCACATGCTTGACACATGCTCCTCATGCATTAAGTGTTGTCAGTCTTGAAGCGCCAATTGTCCTTCTCCTATCACGTCTTATCAACCGCCAATGTGTCCAATCTCAGTCGTTGATTTCAAAACTACCTTCAGATGGGGAAACATACTTTTGACCTTTGATCCTGTGCATCTTATGTGCGTCTCTTATGGTATTCCTGTCTTAAGATGTTTCCACGGGTATGGTGGAGATTTTGTACTCACAAGAAACAGTTCCATTCGACCATGATGTTTGCATGGGTTATCTTGATGAAGCCAATATGCGATATATATAGTCAATAGTCATCGTGAAAAAGGGCCTTATCGAGTTCATGTTTTCCTAGGTCATTTCTGAAGTTGGCATACCACACCAAATTACGTTGTAAACCAGCTGAAGCTACCCTTTGATCTACATACAATTCGATTAAACTTTGTTTTTTTTTATTTGCTAGCTCAACAATTAAACTTTGCTCGGTCATAATATTTGTTTTGAAATTAATGTGCCTAAACCCTCAATTAATTATAATGATAATCAAAAATGCTATATGACCCGCTTGTTAACAACTGAATGACAGATGATCCCATGTGGCAAGTACATTGGAGGAAAGATGTGTAATTTCTTCATATCCACGCCAGAAAAAGTAAAAAAAGTGAAACTGCCGATTCCAAAGAGACTTGCTTTATCTTTTTTTTTTTGTTTACGACCACAAAAACTCCATAATCCTAATAATTTCACTCATCTCTTTATCTAAATATATGGTTTCCCTTTTTCTTGTTGTGTTTAGTTGATAAAATGAGAGAAGATACGGTAAAGATGAATCTATATTCATACCTTTTTCAACTCTTCTATGATGCTTCCATTTCATCTATGAGGGGTGGTACTACACTTGCAAGCTCATCGTACTTATTTATGATTTCAGATATCAATACCCTAATAAGGATATAATAAACTGAATATTGTTACACTCTATGTACACCTAGTCTGTTAATAACTATACCAGTCTTAGAATGTGTGATATTTATGTTGGTCCTGTAATGAAAGGCTGAGAGTCTTTTTTTCAGTATATGTATAACGACATTTTCAGTTGTTATTGTTTTGTAAGGTTCTTTTTATTTCTAATCAAGATACTATTGTTCTATCTTAGTATCAGAACATCTTGCTCGATCCAAGCTTTCTAGATCTCCATTGTTGGAGTTATTCTAGCTTCAATTTTCCACAGAAACTCACGTTTATTTTTATTTGTTTCTTTGTATCTTCGTTTCTGTGTGAGTAATTTCTCATTCCGTTGCTACTCCGAGTATCTTGCTCTATCTTGATTTTTCATCTAGATCTTAATTTTCTTGATTTCTTTGATCATAATTTTTTTTCTTTTATTCTTTGAACATAATGGAAACCAGATCTATTTCTAAAAACTACCTTTAAATCAGCTGACAAACATCATTACACTATGATAGACACATTTATGTGTCTTATTTGAGCTCATATTTATATTGCTATTACTCGATCTTTGTATTAATAGTGTCATTTTATTGTGTTTATATGTATTTATGGAAGAATAAATAATCGTGGGAAAATTAGCTAAAAAGTGTTAAAGGCACCCAAGAATTGCTAAAGGAACCCCATGAGATTGGATAAAGGAACCCATGTCTTGGATAAGAGCACCCCTTCTCAAGTTCAAACATGAAGATTGGCGGAAAAATTCAATTGTATCTGCATGAATTGGAAGTGAATTGGAAACGTGATTTGGAAGGATATTTCGAAGAGATAAAGTGATATATATCTTGTTACCTTATATATGAGAGTCGTACACAATCAAAAGAAAATCTCGGCAAACATCACATTCTCGAATAAATCAGGGGGAAAATTATCTCGTAAAGAAAAAGGATTTATTTCCTAGTTAAGATGATCTGGTTTCTATACTCTTCGAAGGAACTTTGAGGTAACCAGGGAAACAGAATCAGATGCTCGAGTCAGAATCATATCACATCTATTCTCGGAAAGAAGAAAAATAAACTCGGGTTGATTCTCGATTTTTAATCAGGCAAAAAAATAGTATCTCGAGTTTATAGCATCTTGTTCTCGAGGAAACAAAATCGAGAATAACAACTCACAAAGGAAACAAACAACTCATGATGATGAAGATTTTTATCGAGAATTATTTTCATCCAAGATTGGATATGCCAAGAAAATTTGGAATTAAAGAGAAGATTTTGGTTGTTGGAGTATAAAAGGGGAGTCGAGTAGAGTCCAGAGGGAGGCTGGCTTCTACCAGAAAGAGAAAAAAAATTCACGTAAAAAATTTTCTGCTGCTGCAAGTTCTCACGAGGAAGATGAAGAAACCGTGACAAAAAGGTTGAAGAAAAGTTAGGTCGAAAAAATCGTTGCTAAAGATAGGAACTGTTGTTACAAACCAGGACATATATTCTTGTATTTAACGGTTTTAGCAACAGTTTCTTGAATAGTACTTGCGACAGAATTGGGCTTAAATACAATAAAGATATGTACTTCATTAAACCGCAATATATGCAGTCGTAAAATCATTAAAAGATTTTATTCATTTTGCGACATCTCTGGTCAGTTCTTTATTGTATTTTCTATTAAAATTATCAATAAATGGTTTCTTCTCTAGTTTCTTCCATTCTTTTTGTCATGAGTAGCTAAATTTTTGTTCTAGGGTTAGAGTGGAAGCTAGTTTTGATGGGTATTTTTATTATTTAATTTCTTAGACATAAATTACTCTCTTTTCAATTGTGATTTTTAATGACTAATAATTTATATTCTAAATATGCTTCGATTTAATTGTATTAAATAATATTCAGGCGGTTGATTTTTTATAAACGAAGGAAATTATATCTTTTTAAGATGACGAAAGTCATATAAATAATTTTAAATGTTGTATTTTCCAAAACATGAGATTGTGTTCAATAATTTGAGAGTATTGTGTTTAGGATATTAAGTTTGAATTTCCAACATCAGAAGTAGTAGAATCCGAAACCCTATACTTCTAGTTAATTTTTTAATTAATTAAGTTCATAGTATTTAATTAAATTCCTCAAAAACATTTTGTTTGTTTTAGCACAATAATTAATTCAAAATTAGGTTTGCAATTTCTAAAATCCCTGTGGAACGAACTGTTCTTGCATACTGTCCCATCGATATCCGTGCACTTGCGGAAAATTAAAATCCAATCACACTCAAATTGAAGGAAGACAATTTTCTCACCGGGAAGGCTTTAATCTTTGCTCTTCTCAACAAATTCAGAATTACTGATTATATTACTGGAGAAAGAGAATATCCTGATGAATTTACTTCTCGTCCCAACAACAACAACAACATTGTGAATCCAGTTTATACTCTCTAGCAAGATGAAGATTCAAGCATCATTTTGTGGCTTAATTCTACTATGTCAGATTCAGCTATTCTATACTTTGCAGGAGCTAATTCTTATAATAAATTGTGGTCTAGTATTGAATCAAGATTTTTTCAAGTTTTTTCTACTCATACAATTTAATTAAGAACCAAACTTCAATCTATTCAATTAGGTAATGATTCCATTATTACTTATCTTGCTGAAATAAAGAAGGTTGTTGATGCTCTTGCTACTGCTGGATCCATAGTAAATGACAGTGAAATTGTGGTAAATACTCTCTCTGGATTAAATTCTTCATTTGATTCTTTTGCTACCTCTATTAGAGTTCGATATCCACCTGTGACTAGCGTTGAATTTCATAATCTCCTTCTTAGTGAAGAGATTGTTATTACATCAAGATCTAAGCATGTTATGAATGAATATACAAATAAGGCTTTTCTGGTAAATAATAACTTTAGTCACTACTCACAAACACCTTTTAGACCATAATTTCAACAACATCAATTCAGATATCAATCTCCAATGATAAGAGGTGGTAACAATTTCAACTACAAAGGTAGAAGAAATTCTAATCCAACTTTTAGAGGTTCAATTAATCAATCTACTCCAAGATCTACTGCTCCAGGTCTTATAGCTACATCACCACCTACTTCTATTACTGCTGGTGATTCTCTTCAGTGTCAAATTTTTATAAATTTGGTCATCTGCATCTGAGTGCCCTCATAGGTTTAATTTTACATATCAAGGGAAATCTCTACCTCAAAACCTTCATGCTATGCTTGCTTCAGCCAATATCTTTGGGGAAAATCCTTGGTTTACAGATAGTGGAGCAAATCATCATATTATCTCTGATAATTCTTTACTTGATAACTACACTCCTTATGATGGTTATGAATACATCCAGACAGCTAGTGGAGAAGGTATGCCTATTACTTCTACTGGATATACTTCTTTACAACAACTAATAATCATTGTTTTTATTTACACAATGTGTTACATGTGCCAAATTCTTCCAACAATCTATTGTATGTTCATAAATTCACTACAAATAATATTTGTACTATCACTTTCTCTCCACCTGATTATACTGTACATGATCTTCAAACTGGGAAGATTCTATTGCAGGGACCTCATGTCAATGGACTGCACCCAATCAAGTTCAATTCACCATCCCGGGCTTTTCACATCAATAAAGTTTCATCCACTGTCTGGCATCATAGATTAGCTCATCCTTCTTTTCATATTATGCAAAGATTCTGCCACTCTATTAAAAATAATGTAATAAAAACACTACTCTTTTGTGAGTGCTATCAACTAGGAAAAGCTTATAAGCTATCTTTCTCTATTTCAACTACTTGTACTTCTAAACCATTTCTGCACGTGGATCCTTGGGGTCCTCCACCTGTCATGTCTAATAGTGGTTTTCTGAACTATGTCAATATAGTGGATGATTTTTCTAAATTTTGTTGTTTATTTCCCTTACAATCTAAATCTGATTTCAAGACTATCTTCTTTAACTTCAATAATCAGATTGAGAATCAATTAGATGCTAAAATCATAACTATAAGGACAAATGGTGGTGGGGAATTCATAAACAATGAGATGGCAGCATTCATTTCTTTGCATGGGATAAGACATGAATTTACTTGTCTTTATACCTTTGAGAAAAATGGAGTTGCAGTGGGAAGAACATTTCTCATTAAATCAACCTTACCTGATTCTTTTACGACAACAAACTATATCATCAATAGATTACCTACTAAGAGTATCCAGTTTATATCTCCATTTGAGAAATTATTCAGCAAACAACCAGATTACTCTTTCTTGAGAGGATTTGGATGTGCTTGTTATCCATGGCTTAAGCCTTACATATATAACAAGTTAGCTCCAAGAAGTTATGCATGTGTGTTTATTGGTTATGCAGCTAATCAAAAAGGGTATAAGTGCTTAGAGCCAGTTTCTGGAAAAATATTTACTTCAAGGCATGCGGTTACCAATGAAGAGAGCTATCCTTACTCTTCAGTTATATCTACTAAAACTATTTCTTCAACTCTTACTTTTGAGACCTTTGCACATGACCAGCCTTCTGCTAGATTACGATCTACTACTATTGCCAGTTTTGATTTTTCACGTATGCATGATGCTCCATCTCTCATTTCAAATTCAAAAGTTTCTCTTCCTACTATACCAATTATATCTTCAGGTATTGTGTGTAATGATCATTCTATGCAGACCAGGGGAAAATATGGAATTTCCAAACCAAAAATGTATTATGCAACCAAGCACTTGCTTCCTACTGCTCTTCTCAGTGCTTCTATCCCTCCTACACCTACTTCTTTTTCTCAAGATAACAAAGTTCCAAAATGGCAGAAGTCCATGAAAGAGGAATATGATGCTCTTATGGATGCAGGAACATGTACACTATAAATACCTCCAGATGGTCAAAACATTGTGGGGTGCAAGTGGATTTAAAGAATTAAGCAAAATGTTGATGGTACTTTGGATAAGTATAAATCTAAGTTAGTGATGTGTTTTAGAAATAATGGTAAAAGATTCGATACTCAGACTTGTAAAGATTCGATTTTTAAACCTAATTTTTAATACTTAAAAATAAAGCAGATTAAAGTAAAATTGATTTCAAATTATGGAAAGAACTGAGACTAAGGATTCCACCATTAGCCAATTTTTCAAGTGATTTAGCATTGGTAATTATCTTGCAAATCATATATTCAATTTATTCAAAATATTGCCAAAGTTAGATTTGTCAAAATAATAGTTGTAAATCAAAAGTATGAGACATCAAAAGCTCTAAACTCAGGATGACCCATCAAAACAAAACACAACTAATTGATAAAAACCATTTTTTTTCAAATTTAATTCAAAGCAAATAATAGTAAAAGAATTGCAAAACAAATTAATAAAATAAAATATACCACTTTATTATTGGAAAATGGCTTCCTCCGTGACCTCAGCAATGTGGTCTATCTCTTCATGTCAAACACCCTCTCAAAATACATGTTTATAGCTCAAAGTGCTTAAAATAATAGAAAAACAGAAGTAACACAGAAAACAGATACGGATATATGTGTTGCAGAGACTGTTTTCTGTGTTGCTGAAGAGAGAAAATTACACAGAATAAAGTATGGTTCCTGAGTGCAGTAGATTGTGAAGGAAAAGGTGACAGTAAAAATGACAGTTCTTTGGCGTAGTCTGTACTTCTTCTTCTTCACAGCGTGAATTTTTTTTTCTCCTGAATTTTTTTCGGCTGTCTCCAGATGCTTTTTTTCTTGTTTCTCTTTGCTATTTATAGGATTAGTGAATCCTAATAACCCTTCTTAACCGATAAGATCACAAAGAACAATCCAAATCAAACTCCAAATCTTTGTTAATCCGAAACAGAGAATAACTTCTCTTTCCGGTGTGGACTCGGCTTTTCCAGCAATTTTTTCCGGGTGAAACACTCATTCTGACGTGTGTTGATCCTATCCTGATTGTTTATTCACTTGGGTAACTCAGAATCACCCCAAAATCCCTTAAAACTCATTCTACACCAACTCATATGAACTTTCTCACGTAAACACAAGATCCCGCCATTTTCGGAATTTAAAAATGAAATGGGGTGCCCATAATCCAACTGGTGGGTGCCTTTATCAATTCTTCCGGGTGCCTTTAGTAATTTTTCTGGGTGCCTTTAACAATTTTTGAGTCGATTTTTCCACAAAATATTTATTTCTCAAAAATACCTACAAAGACATAAAACATCATAATAAGTACAAAATCAAGCACTAGTAGAATAGAGAATTGAGCACAATTTAGACATAAAAATGTGTTTATCAGTTAATTGCTAAAGGTTTTCATCAACACGCTGGTTTGAATTATGATGAGACATTCAGCCCAGTTGCAAAACCAACAACAATCATGCTAATTCTTGCTCTAGTTGTTCAATACTACTGGCCAATTATACAACTTGATGTCAGCAATGCATTCTTACATGGTGACCTCCAAGAAGAAGTTTATATGGCTCAACCTCCAGGATTTGTTGATCCATCCAAGCCTGATCATGTGTGCAAACTACACAAGTCTATTTATGGTCTTTAACAAGCCCCAGGGATTGGTATGATAAGTTACATGATGTATTACTTTCAATGGGATTTCATTCTTCAGCTGCATTATCATTCTCTTTTTGTACATAAATGTGGTTCTAGGATTACTATCATCTTGGTTTATGTAGATGACATCATCTTGACAGGTAATTCTTCTTTTTACTGTGATGATCTTATTTTTGCTTTAGGTGTTTAATTTCCAGTTAAGAACTTGCGCTCTTTACATTATTTCTTGGGTACTGAAGTAAAAAGAAATGATTCTGAAATTTTTGTAAGTTAACCCAAGTATGAACAAAGATGGTTGGGGAAAAATGTTTTTCTTCTCCTGCATCAACTACCACAAACTTGTGTGCTAATGAGGGTGAGTTACTTTCTGATCCCACAAAGTTTAGTTCATTGGTAGGTGCTTTTCAATACCTTACCTGGACTATACCTGAAATCAGTTTTGCAGTAAATCAGGTGTGTCAGTTTATGCATCATCTTACAACTACTCATTTCATTGCAGCTAAAAGGATCCTAAGATATGTTAAGGGAACCATTGATCATGGCTTGTTCTTCTCAAAGGGTTTAACTACTTTACAAGGCTTCAGTGATGCTGACTGGGCAGACTCCCCTAATGACAGAAGGTCTACTACTGGATTTTGAATCTTTTTTGATCATAATCCCATTTCTTGGAGTGCCAAGAAACATGCCATTATAGCTAGATCTAGCACTGAAGCAGAGTATAGGTCCCTAGCATAAACTGCTGCTGAGGTTGTTTGGATGTGTCAATTGCTTAAAGATCTTCATATTTTTCTTCCAGTGCCTCCTTCTTTATATTGTGATAACATCAACAACATCTCTCTTGCATCAAACCCAGTTTTCCACAGCAAAATGAAGCATATGGCTCTTGATTTTCACTTTGTGAGAGAACTTTTTCAATCCAAATCTCTATTTGTGTCTTACATCTCCACTATAAATCAATTGACAGATCTTTTCACCAAGAGTTTATAGGGTCCAAGGTTTGAAATGCTAAGAGACAAACTCCATGTTTACAACTTCTGTCAGCTGAAATCAGTTCAGTTTGAGGGGGGTATAATAACCTGAATATTGTTACACTCTATGTACACCTAGTCTGTTAATAACTGTTTCAGTCTTAGGCACGTGTAATATTTCTTTTAGTCCTGTAATGAGTGGCTGAGAGTCTTTTGTCATTCTGTATATAACGACATTGTCAACTGTTATTGTTTTATAAGATTCTTTTCATTTCTAATCAAGATACTCTTCTTCTATCTGGATAGGGTTTGACTTAGGCACAACATATTTATGGAGCAAAGCATTCTAGTTTCTGCAAAGCTCATACTATTTAGCTCGAACGTCCTCAGGTATCCCTAAATCTATATATGCTCACACCGGCCGCTTATTTTGCAAAGCTCATAATATTTATCTCGAAAGCTTTACATCATCCAACGTTTTCCAATCCGCTAATAGGAATCTTGCAACAATGAACAACAACGTTAGATGTATCAGAATAATATATATAAAGAACTGAACTGAAACAACTTTACCACGGACAACTACGAGGACATAATCACAGGTTCAACAAGTTGTCCTTAACACATTAGTTCGCGGGTATACTCGAGAAGAGCACTGCTAAACCCCAACGTGCGAAGATGTGTCCAGGATAAGACTGCCCGATATAGCTTGTATTAGCAAAATACAAACTACCCACTCTAGAACTTAGCAACAGGGAAGGAAAGGAAATAAACAATCAAGAGCGCAAAACAAAGCGAGAAGATGGTGAAAAGTAGACAGGATAGTAGCCGCTTCTGAGATGATTTTTTAAACCTGAAAACCGTTTTGTATTTATATGAGAAAAGAAACCCTTAGGGTTTCGGAAACCTTTAGGGTTTCGGAAACCTTTAGGGTTTAGGATTTCTTGTAAAATAATGGATCATGGATGATGTCTAATTCGTAGGCCCAATATATAGGTTAGACCATTACATAAGTTATCCCATGTATTGTTTGCCCACCCCATTCCACCCTAAGTGGACATCCTTCTCTAGAATACCCAATGTGGGATAAACTAAAGGGGTTTCATTTACTCAAACAAATGAGTGAGCATCCAAGACAAAAATCATTTAGTTTAAAACTCTTTTTTTCCAACAATCCCCCACATGAATGAAATCTCGGTAAAAACGAAAAAATTAGAATGCGGAAAATACCATACAGGCAAAGGTGTCCATGAGGTCTTGAACCTTTACTTAGTGAGAAGTTACCGAAACTACTTGCTAGAGACAATGAACGCAATGTCTTGAACTGCTAGCGTTTGATGCAATTTGCGATAACAGTCACACATGATATCCTCCTGGCGTTGCTAGGTTCGTGCCGTTGTGTCCATTTTGGCCCTGGACGTATCCCGTTTCTCAGAATGCTCTAAAGAATTCGCTCAAATTCTTATAGGAAGCGATCCATTTCCTCATTCAGATAGGTGAATTCTATCAAGAGTTTTACTGCTACACCCCATTTTAGTCTTAAATTGAAACTATAGAACTCATTAAGACTTCTTAAAAGTCATCCTTCACATGCAGTCACACTATCACAACACTGCACCATAGGGAGGGACAGAGAATGTAGTTCTCTTGATAGTGCATACCTTTAATTACCACAAATTAGTTGTCTCATTGAACCTTGATCTTGGGATCTCCAGTCACTAAGGTTGAGTGTCCTTCATGGCAATTTTATTTTATGAGCTTAAGTCCCATCCCCCTCGATGCAAAACAAACTATCTCTAGATTATCCTTTCGTCAAAGGATCCACTGATTTTTCTCTTGACTTTACTAAGTCTACAAAAATCACTTCATTAGAGAGTAGTTGTCTAACCGAATTATCCGCCTTCTCTGAGTTTGTCTAGACTTTTCCATTGCTCATTTACTTTAGACTCACATAGTCAATTGAGTTTCAGCAATGGTGGCCACAGGCTTCGGTCACAGAGGAATGCCTTCTAAAAAAGAATTTATCCATTCAACTTCCTCTCATGCTTTAAATTTGGCGGGCGAACTCTGATTTCATCTCAGTCGAGTTCCTCATGTTTGTTGGAGGATTTCCAACTACTGATACAACTTAAGAGGGTGCACATATAGGCTAAGACTCTGCAAAGCCTGAAATCATAACATCTCTTAAGGTCAGTATAATATGTATCATGCACATACACAATTTTTAAATGTACCTCAAGTACTACAAATTTCTGATCAGATCATCCCACTGATTCTTCTGGGGTCACAAATGTATTTGTACACCGAATGCACTGCACATTTACAACACACATTAAACGTATCGAGTTTGACAAAGACCATTTCCGTCAGAATTTCTTCTGGTCCCAATGATCCTTTAGATCATGCGTGTTTACAACAATTTAGTCTTTCAATCAAATCACAAACATCACATGTTATCTAGTGGTTGTAAAGCATATAAATGCATACACAAGATACAAGTACTACTTACTAGTACGGTCATTACATCTTCCTTCAAAGGTTAGTGCCATATATATATCACATATTTCAAATTAAATATGTACCTCAAGCATTCCAATTTTCTGGTCCTTTGATCAGAGCAACCCTGTAATTATCCAAGATAAACTGGAAAACATGCACACCTATTTTACAACACACATTTGACAGAAACTATATCATCAAAATTTGATTTTGGTTCTTTCTGATCCTTTAGACCACTTCAACAACATGTTAGTTTCCTGTCAAACTTTAAACAACAAAAAAATTGTTAGTAGTTGTAAAACACGTAACAAAGGCATGCTAAACATATGCACTAATTTGCTGAAGAAGTCGACTCTTCATTCACACCTTAGACCCCCACAAATGAGGTCTACAAGGTAGGAAACATATAATTCTAGGGTCTTTTATAAATCTGCTTGAGAAATCAAACAAATACTTGTTTCCATCTTATACCCCCACAGTTGAGGTATAAGGTCCCCAACATTTAAAGTGTTATTGTTATGAAAAGTATCATTATAAAGGTGTAAAACCTAAATAGCTTGTGAACAGTAATCACACACAAGAATTGTTATAGGACTCTTTACTATAATTTACCAATTCTTACTCCAAGATGAGATTCACACAATTCAAAATAACACAGTACCTTTGCATGATTATTGAAGGGAGTGAATTGCACATTAATTTACGGTGAGATTTTGTTGACGCAGAGCACACTTTGATTGCACAATCTAGTGTTCCTGTTTCCGCATCCATCTTCTCATTTTTTTTCCGAAACTGTTAACCTAACTAACTTGTACTCACAACCAAGGTTAGTGATAAAAAAAAATTGTTCAAGAATTTATATGATACAATGTCACAAAAAAACCTCACAACCAATAGCAGTATCCTGTAGTGTGCGAGCATCCATCTTACCACCATCAACCCCTCCTTCAAAGCAGGGTTTCAAACTAATTGCACACTGAAGGTAGGGTGCCCAGCGTCCAGTGAGCAAATCCCTCTTAATCATTTCAACACCGTTCTGGTAATACTCAAGCATATTTCTAACGAACCTTCGTTAAAGAAGTCTCTTCGTACAAATACAAAAGGCAACTTGTATGACAGAGCCTCACTTACTGTTCCTTAACCAATCTTTCAATCACACTGAAGGGGGGAGTGAAGTCAATCTCTATTGGTTCCTTGTCCAACCCATGTGCATGGTACTTAATTTTATAACCACCAGTTAGTCCTTAATCATAGCCAGCAGAACCATATGGAAACCCACCTCCACCGGCTTGAGGTTGCACATATTTATTAGCATCCATACGTGCATCATATGCACCACTTCAAGTTTACAGACTAACTAATAATACAACATCTCTTTTTCGCCACAACAATACCCCTGCTTCTTCACCTTGTTAACGAGGTTCCCTACTTCACAAAAGTAGAGCGTGTTCTGGTGAACTGTATGATCCGTGAAAACCATTACTAACTCTGTCCACCCAACATCAAACTTTGGTACAATAAGGAATGGCGAACGTATTCTCCTTCTTGTAGTGAGAATTCACCTATTCTGTTAGTACTGTTTTCATCAGGATCGTCTGGCAGGACTGCCTATTGAAGTTGAAGAACATACTTTAGATTCCATAAGATATCTTCCATTGACGGACGATCAACACCATATTCAGACAGAAATTTCTCATCTGTCTCTCCGAATTTCCTTAGAGAATCAGGTCTTATTTTACCAACGAGGTTAGGATCGATGATTTGATCCAACTGCCCTAGTTTCTGAAACTTCATTGCCCATTCTGCCAAATTCACTTGTCCCTCGGAAGAGATGGATCAGTTACTGGTCTTGCACAAAGAACTTCAACTAAAACAACGCCAAACGAGTAGACATCTTACTTCTCTGTTAGATATTGTCTTCTGAAATATTCTGGATCCAAGTACCCAAAACTTCCTTTCACTGCAGTACTAACATGGGTTTGATCGAGTTCAGGCCCTGCCTTTGATAACCCGAAATCAACAACTTTAGCCATGAGATTCTCATCGAGTAGAATGTTTTCGAAGCGTAAAACTTCCCGTAATCGTATCTCAAACCTGTATCACTCTCTATCGATCCTTTATCAGGAACATATATATCCCTTACATGATCGTATGTTCCAACTGTATAATACTCATGCTCGTTCAGATGCCGCAGACCCAAGCTCTCCCTTTTGCAGAATCTTTGTCCATATCTTAAAAAAAAACAAACCATGATCACAGGTTCACCACGTTTGCATTGCTCCAATATATCTTCGAAAAAAACTGCTTCATGCACGCCGAGTTTTCAGACATCCCTTCTACCCTCTCTGCTTCCTTAACTGCCTCAGACGCCACAAATAACTTGTTTTCAGCCTCAGCATTTTTTTTTGGCTGTAAATATAGTGGTTCTTTAATTGTGGAGCCAGGAAATCTACAGTCCTGCGGTTGCTTTGCTCGGCTATCTTTGCCTTTTGGGGTCTGTGCTCTTGTTCCAAACATGGCATCTTTCTTGATCTTGTAATAATTTTGGACCTTTTCAAGTTTGTCCTGTGCAACAAGCCTTCTCAACATTGAATTTAACAATCTTCTAAAGTTAGATGGCACTTCATGCCTTTGCTGCAATACATTTCAAGAAGGTAAACCACGTCTGATACGGTTCTGCAATCAGGTCCAATGGTTCCTGTCTAGGGAAACAGGTATGACCCCATCTCGACTTGTGAGTCCATCAATAGGCTTGATTCCAACAACCGAGTTATGACTCGACGGGCAAAGGATAGAGCCATACGTTACTGCACCCAACTGATACCATTAACAAGTCCGCAGCTACTGATATAGCTAATCCACTGCTCGAACTACATGGAGTGCCTGAAAAAACATACCGATTTCTTTTGTATTGGAAGTGATCGATTTGACGAAACGGATAAGCTCCCCAGATCTCCGCAACAACAACTTGGATTTCCATCTCTTGAAATCCTTTCCGTTTGAACTTCTGTGGGTTTTTTTCAACATCGTTCTTTCCCATTGTTACGAGATAAAAAGATAATGTGTTAAGATTGTTGGAATCTTGCAACAATGAACAACAACGTTAGATGTATCAGAATAATATATATAAAGAACTGAATTGAAACAACTCTACCATAGACAACTACGAGGACATAATCACAGGTTCAACAAGTTGTCCTTAACACATTAGTTCGCAGGTATACTCGAGAAGAGTACTGCTGAACCCCAACGTGCGAAGATGTGTCCAGGATAAGACTGCCCGATATAGCTTGTATTAGCACAATACAAACTACCCACTCTAGAACTTAGCAACAGGGAAGGAAAGGAAATAAACAATCAAGAGCGCAAAACAAAGCGAGAAGATGGTGAAAAGAAGACAGGATAGTAACCGCTTCTGAGATGATTTTTTTAACCCTGAAAACCGTTTTGTATATATATATATGAGAAAAGAAACCCTTAGGGTTTTGGAAACCTTTAGGGTTTAGGATTTCTTGTAAAATAATGCATCATGGATGATGTCTAATTCATAGGCCCAATACATAGGTTAGCCCTTTACATAAGTTAGCCCATGTATTGTTTGCCCATCCCATTCCACCCTAAGTGGACATCCTTCTCTAGAATACCCAATATGGGATAAACTAAAGAGTTTCATTCACTCAAACAAATGAGTGAGCATCCAAGACCAAAACCATTTAGTCTAAAACTCATTTTCTCCAACAAACCCATCTGCGGACCAAAACCAGTTAGCAATATGTAAGATGATGTCTAGTCTATTTGATAATAATTAGTCTTAATGATACATCCTTGATTAATGTTGCTGTTTATGGGGATGTAGAATTGCATTTTGAAGATCTCATCATCCAACTCTAGAAATCGTATGCTCCATGTAGGCAATTTCATGCAGCTTTATGTCCACCTTACACTAATTCTTATCCCTGCTGCAGCATTCTGTACTATAATACTATGACCGCCAGGGGTAAAGGCAAGCAAGAAACACATACAACTAATGGAAAGTGCTTGGTGTTGTGGGAGAGCTCCACAGAAGAAATTCGGCATTGATCTCCTTACCGTTTTATCTATTTTTTTTCTTTGTTTTGCTTTTATGAGGAGAACTGACGAAACTGTTTGTTCACCACAATTGCTCTCCAGTATTCCTCCAAATCACCATCCAAGTCGCACGTTGCCCTACAATTGACATCACCAATCTAGGATAAATTTTGATAAGAGGCAAGCAACATTTTGTTTCCATTTCTTCTGTTAACATATATTTAACCTACTGGGTGATTGAAGACTTATCTCACAACCAGCATTCCTTCAATTAGTGCTGTTACCTGTGTTGCTCATATTGTCCGCATACCGCATATCTTATTGGATGTCACTAAAGTTCCAAAAAGTAAACTATCTTTGCTGCAAAAGTTCGATGGCGTACAATCACTGCCAACTTTATGCAGATCTTTCGCATCAGTAGCTGCGCAGCATACCAAGCAGGGCCTCAGTAGCAAAATTTCCATTATCAAGCATGGCTGCGCAAGCATCGCTACTTGTTGCCCAGCTGTCCATAATTAATACTTGGCCGTTTAAGAATGAACTCAATTTGGGAATTTGCAAACCAAACAACATTCCCACCATGTCCTTTCTTTTCCCGGCTTCTGACTTGTAAGGACAACATTCCGACCATGTCCTTACAAGAGGTAACTATTACTGTTCCTGTGCCGGAAGGAATTAAATCAAGATTTATTACCTCTGAAATCAAAAAGAACCATCTGAAGATTGGATTGAAGGGACATCCTTGTATTATATTTGGGGATTTCTTCCAATCTGTCAAGGTAGATGACTGCTTCTAGAGCAGAGGATTCCAAGGTGATATCTATTCTTGTGACTAAACAGAACCAAAAGGACTGGTGGAAATATCTGGTGCAAGGTGAACCTGAAATTGATACACAAAAAGTTGAACCTGAAACCAGCAAGCTCTCTGACTTGGATCCGGAAACTCGGTCAGCTGTGGAGAAGATGATGTTTGATCAGCGTCAGAAGAGCATTGGTCTACCAACATGCGAGGAGACGCAGCAGCAAGAGATGATGAAGAAATTTATGGCTCAGCACCCAGATATGGATTTCTCCAGAATGAAAACTGCTTAGAGAGGCCGGTGGCGGATGTGTGTCAACTACTTTCTAGCAAGAATATACAGGAATCAAGAGGATTCATTTTTATTTTATTTTTGTTTTTTCTAAGTTAAATTATTACACTTGTTTGGTATAGAAGCCCTTATTTCTTCCAAAACTGATCAGAAATTAATGGAATGTTCTACAAATTTATCCACACTGATATTACATCTTACGAATTCTGTGCAGTACATTTTGTTTTCTTAATGATATTATCGTATCGGATCTGCATTGAAGATAAAAGAATTAGTGAATTAATCAGAGAAACTAAGGACAGTAACAATCACACAGATAGCCTTGGCAATATTCAAGATCTATGAGTTCCTCGCTTTAGTCTTTCTGCCGAAGATGAACTTGCACATACCTTTAATGGAACTACGTACTAAAAACGCTATTTACATTGCATATATATATATATAAAGGCCTGTGGTGATGCACCTGGCACTTAATGTTTTCCCCCTCAGGTTCTGAAGACGACATACTTGTTGAACCATACAGCCAGAAGACCGGTTCTGGCTGTAGTCAGAGTCCTGATACACCTGCCAACTGTTAATCTTTAGGATTTGTCAAGAATATATTTTATTTAGGATTTGAGTTGATTTCCTATTATGTTTAGGATTTCCTATCTTTGTAGATATCCTATCTTTGTTTAGAATTTCCTATCTTTAGAATTCCTTCCTGATGTAAAAGACTACTCTCACTATATAAGGGATCCTCCTCCTGTATGGTTGAATTATTAAGAAAATATATTGAAGCATATTATTCACGTCTTTACTTGGTATCAGAGGGTTCGATCCCCTCACTCTTCCGCTGCAATAGCCACCATACACCCCCTTTCAAGCTGATCACAACCCTAGTTTCAGCGAGCTTTTGCTCAACTGCTGTGAACTGCAATAGCATCTCGAACTTCTCCATCACTGCCTCCAACTGCCAAATCTCGATCATCACAGGTATCATAATCTTTCACCATCGATCCAGTGCATTACCCAACCAACAGCAAACAACCATCTCATGGATTTAGTTTCGAACCGTAACCCATCATCTCAAACTCCTCCGTTTTCTCCCTGAACCAACATATCCCTGCTGCTACTCGGTCACCACCATTAGGTTTCATCAACCATCGAGCCATCAACTCCATTAATCATAACCACATCACAAAATCTATCATCAACTCTGGAACTGCCATTATCAATATCAAGATCTACTTTCTCTTCCAATAACTTCATGGCCATTAAATCATATCATCAACTTGAACCATAACCCAACAGCCATGATCATCAGCTCAACTTCGATCTTTCTCATCTTTTGCTCCTCTCCAACCTTTCATCCTTATCACTACCTCCATCATGTCCTGTCCACACAATCAGCACTCCGTTCACCATCAGTTCGCATCAAACCACCTACCTGCATCATACCATCATAACCAGTTTTTGCATACGACTACAACCAGGCCACACGTTCCAGGCAGTTACACCAACACCAACAGTCCAGCCCACTAGCCCACCAGTTCACTACCATAAAGCAACTTAACGAACCTATCTAGGTTATAATATGACGGTGTGGAATACATGTAGTCTTCTTACAAGAATAGAGCACATACTTTCAACCAGTTGTGAACACAATAATGACACCAAAACAAATTAATACCAAAATCAATACCAATTCTGAATCTGTTAACCAACACAGATCAATACCAATTATGTCTGTTAACCAACACAAATCAATACCAATTCTGAATCTATTAACCAACACAGATCAATACCAATTATGTCTGTTAACCAACACAGATCAATACTACCATTTGAAGAGGTATTTTGACTATCTCACACTATGGATTTGAAGAGAAACACCAATTTCTTATACAACGGTTGAAGGGAATTTAAAGATTGAAGAATGAAGATTTTCGGTTTAAAGCGGAACCTCTGAACCTACTAAGTGGTTAACTTTCGTGAAAGGGAACCTCTGAACCTGTTAAAGGGTTAAGTTTCGTGACAACTCATCTAGTGAAGCCTCTGAATCTACGACGATCAAGCTTTATATAAAAAAAAAACTAGAAAAGTGGACAAGTATCCACCGTTACCAAGCAAGCTATAGAACACAGACAAAATCTATGGAGACAAGTAAGCAAAATTAAGATGAGATCATATCGACGTGATGAACAAGACAAACGAATCATGAGAAGCAAGTTGAATGTTCGCCAGCTACCCTTCAACTTGAGGGGAAGTGTTGAACCATACAGCCAGAAGACCGGTTCTGGCTGTAGTCAGAGTCCTGATACACCTGCCAACTGTTAATCTTTAGGATTTGTCAAGAATATATTCTATTTAGGATTTGAGTAGATTTTCTTTTATGATTAGGATTTCCCTTTATATTTAAGATTTGTTTTAGATCTCTTACCTAAAGTAAAAGACAACTCTCATTATATAAGAGAGCCTCCTGTACGGTTTGAGTATTAAGGAAAAATAAGAAGCATAATAATTTTCTGGTTGTATGGTTCAACAATACTTACAATTAAGTTGTCTCCTTCCATGCCACCAGAACACAGAAGTCTGAAGTTCTGAACACTGTATCAGCAAGCAAAACAAGTGTATCTTCTCTGTCCACAAAAGCTGCAACTGTGGCTTCCCAATGTTAGAAACTTCTTTATCAAGACTTCCAAAGGCGGCGTCTTGCAGCACTTGAGAATAGTAAAAAATGACTTCAATCTGTAATTAAAATTGAACTACCTCCGTTGATCTCAAAAGAGAGTTTCCAAATGAGCAAAGAAATAGCATTATTTGTAGCCAATACATCATCGTCTACCAGTGAACATCATAATGCTGGAGTCAAACACATACATCGAGCAAGGTGGTCAGACAAAAAAACAACTCTACAAAGAGGGAAAATAGCTAAAACTCTAGTTTAATCAAGTAAAAGAGATGCAACTACATTGTGAGTGGAGTCTGCACTGTGGGAATTGGCATGATTTTCTGCTACATAACCCAGAAGATGATCCATCTCAAAGAAAGGATCGAAACCAGATAAAGAGCTACCTGTTATATGGCAGCTTCAGCCTGCATATACTCTACGCGCAACTTAGTCATGGCCAAGGTAAATGTGTAGTGTTGTTAAGCTAGTCTATTATGTAAACTGCACACACTCAGCACAAACACCTTACATTATTACTAAATATACTTGCTATTGAGAGAGGGACTTTGTAACCTTAAATTTTTTTTGGCGCAAGTATCTCATAGAGAACAAATTAACAATGAAGTAAGTAAACTTTATGACAAAATGAATCAAATAAATTAATAAAGATAACAACAAAATCATACACCTTGAATCAAACATAAAAACTAAAGTCAGTAATTACTTGCTTCCGAAAAGATTACAAAAGGTCTAAAAATGAAATAACTGCTGGATTACTTGTTGGTATATCGTCAAAAAGGTCTCCATCAAGATACCAGTTCTGATAATTCTTCAATACTTTCCTTAAGTTTCCTTCACCCATCGTCGTTGCCAAAGTTGTTAAAGAAATAAAATTCTCTAGGTGACTAGTAATAGCCATGATCATAACCAGAACGTATATCAGGATGTTTTACTTCGTTTAATTCTTGTGAATGCACATTGTAGACCAGGATAACAACATAATGATTTTGTTTATTGTACATTGATAAGTGCTTAATTCACATATTTTTAGTGTCAAATTCATACTAATATCTGTTGTAATTCTTGTATATTACCTTTTGTTATGTTTGTTTTCTAGTTTATGTCTTTTGTTAGGTGAATCATCCAAAAAAGAGCTACAAAGTGCTAAAATGAACAAGGAAGTTGGGTTTTACATGAGAAGAAGGTCCAAAGACCAAATTCAACTCGTTAAAATCCAGAATTTCTTATCATTATCTTGAAGAGAATTAAAATACGAAGCCAACGCAAAAAGAATGAGGTCATTCCAAGTTCATATGAGGAAGTTATGAGCAAAACAACCAGAAATAAAAGAAGTAAACGCACAACAAAATAATCGGGAGGTAATGAGGTGCCCGTGACTATTGATTATGGTCGGATTTTGGGACATAAAACTTTGTATACTTTGCAAAAATAATTGGTAGAAAGTGGTTGAATGAGTCTACCGATTATGACTCGACGTAGGCCACTTTTAAGACAAGTTTTGGACTTCTAAATCAAGGAAATATGATCTTGGAAGAATTCTAAACCCTAGAATGAGAGGATATTTGAGGGCCAAGCATTGAAGGCTATAAAAGACGACATCTAAGTCTCAAACAAGATATATTATAGATCTCTACACAATTCTACCTCTCATATCACACCTTCTACATCTTAAACCTAGGGTTTTACCCCTTTAGGGGGGGGGGGGGGGAACCATTCTTCTTTGTATTATGAGTAGTTAAACCTGTTGTTGATTATAGATGAATTCAATGTTCTAGACGTGAAACTTTATTATTTATACAAGTTTATTCAGAGTTTTAACCATAATCGATTGTCTTTACTATATCTAATGTTTATGGGTAATTCTTAGATTGTTTGTGATGCATACTAAATTAATCTCTTAATTATTCTATCACTAGTATTGAGTTATGAGATAAGTAATCGTCTATCTACTCATACACAAGAAGAAATCGCGAGACCTTGCAGAGGGATTCTGTGGAGCAATTGCGAGTAAAGATAACACCAGCAAGTGGACCTTGATCTAAGAGTTTAACTACTGGGATCGACCTAAATTCACAAAGACTAAAACGTTCAATTGGGTTACACCTCGAGTGAAATACTTGGTGGTTCAGACGAATAAAATATGGTAGTTGAGAACTTCCGCATCCAGTGATAAAAGGAGTTTTGGGGATGACACAGATCTAGCTGTTCTTCTACGGTTGATGATGAATGATTCTGATGAAAGATAGATAAGTATACTACTCAAGTTAACGTTTGGTAACGGCGAAGGACTCCCTAATAATCTTTCTTTTATTCTTATTATTTTCTTTATTGTTAATTAATCTGCAAAAACCCTTTTTAGTATTTATTCTAGTTTTGCTAATCTAAATAACATCTCAATTACACAGCTCTCTGGGGGAACGATCCTTACTATCGCTATATTATTAGTTAATTAATGAGAAATATTTTAAGTAATTTGTTGCACTTACAGAACACATTATATATCATCCAAAACAGAATCACCTGGTTAGAAAAGTTCATAATAAAGTCACTAGCAAGATTTCCTAACTCTGTTGGAGGAGCGAACTTAATAGTTTCCTTAACCCAAACGTGGTTAAGTGCGTCTTTCAATATATGCAGTACAACCTTACCTTCATAGGAATAGATTTCCTTCGTACTTGAATAACACAAACAACCTTTGTACTCCATTGGATACAAGTCACAATTATTATAATTTGAAACAAATTCTTCATCGCCCGAAAGTTTCATTATTTGAAAATTCCAGCATGGAGATCGAATGACACCAAAGAGAAACGTTTATGTTTTTCTTCTTCTGTTTCATCTTTTACCATATCGTAAAAGAGAGTTCCATTACAAGATATGGATGGTATGCTTCTTCTGCCAGTAGCTAGAATATAATTTGTTGGACATTGTTTTGGACATGAGTTATTAATCTGCCTCCATGGTTTAATACTACCTAGTACATAGATGTAATATTCATATTCATCTTTACACTTCATAATACACATCACCTTAGAGCATCTCTAATGGTCGAAAGTTCCCCGGTGTTAGACTACTTGAGGTCTCTGTGTTTTGTTGGAGAAAAATGAACTTAAAATGTTTTTTGGTCTTGGTGGGAATGGATCTTAGGACCTAGAAGTCACTAAGGAACACTAGCTCATTTTTCACTTTTGTGAATGAACCTTTAGTCCCACATTGGAGAAACTAAAGATGATTCCTCTCCTTATTACCTAGAAAGTTGCTTCTAAGGGAGGGCCCTTAGGGGTTTAAACACTTTTGTGGTTGGAGGAGGACTAAGGCTATGGGCTAGTTGGTGCAACCATGCTTTTCAAGCATGCGCGGTGCTTCGCACCGAAGCACGTACGGGCTCGGGGGCGGGTGCGGGTGCGCTTGCGGCTTGCGGACTTGTGGACTTGCGGGTGTGACTGTGGCTACGGCTGCGGGCATGAGTGTGTGTTGCGGGAGCGGGCGTAGCTGCGGCTGCGGGACAACCAAGACTTACCTTTTTGAACAAAATATATTTTCTTAAAAGAATTTAACACTAAATTAAATCTTGTTTTAAATGTGGGGGGCGTCTGACCCGGAGAGATTTTAGATGAATTAAAGAGAGAATTATTCATGACTGTTTTAAATCCGTTTGAAACATAATATCCGTGCTTCATGCACGGAATTGATTTTTCAATCAATAGCCATTAAAGTTATTCTCTTCTTCTACCAATAAAAGAAAAACGAATTTCTTCATTTTAACTTACTCCAGAAGCAGTTACTATCTTGTCTTCTTTTCCCCTCTTCTTGCTTTGTTTTGCGCACACTGCTTGTTTATTTCCCTTCCACTTCTATCTTGCTGTTAAGTTCTTGAGGGTGATTTGTATTGTGCTTATACAAGTCATAACGGACAGTTCTATCCTAGACACATCTCTGCTGTTGGGATATAGCATCTCTGAATCTTGAGGAGTACCCGCGGACTATTGCGTTAAGGACAATTTGCTGAGCAGGTGGCTCTGTCCATTGTGTGATATCAATTCAGTGATTTCTTAACCTTAACAAATTCTTTTGTTTAGCATTTTTTATTGTTGCAGATCCAACAATCTTAACACAGTAGCTACTTCTTCTGTAACAATGGGTAAGAATGATGTTGACAGAACAAAAAAATTTAATGGCAAAGATTTCAAAAGCTTGCAATCCAAGATGTTGTTCTTTATGAGTTTCCATATGTTAGATGAATTAATTCTGAAATCCTTTGATGAGACTTTAAATGATGCTGGAAATGAAAGGGAGCTGGAAAGTTGGGGTAGATAATATGGCCAAAAATCATATTCTGAACTGTTTAGAAGATGCACTGTATGATTTTTATAATGCAAAAGACAGTTTTTCGGCTTTTGATTTGTGGGCTGCTTTAGAAGCGAAATACCAAGCTGAAACTGCTGGAAGTAAGAAATTTTTGGCAGCTAGTTTCCTGGAATACAAAATGTCAAATGACAAATCTGTGGTTGATCAATTCCTTGAACTTCAACGTATTGTCAATAAAATTATTGCTGAAGGTATGGTGACAGATGAAACGTTTCAAGTGTCTGATGTGATTGAGAAATTACCTTCTTTCTGGTCTGAATACAAATGAAGATTGAGACATGAAACTGGTGAAGTCAGTATGGTTGAAATTGGGTAAGAAGATTCAAGTGGAAGAATTGTTGTGCTCCAAAGACAAGAACGTATCTTTCGCAAGGGACATGTCCAACAAGGCTCATGTAACTGAACACAAGTCTTCCAATACTGAAAACGGGGACAGCAGCAAACGCAACCCCAAGCCTAGTCATCACAAGAAAGGTAAGTTTCAGAAACTCAAATCTGGCATTGGTAAAATTGAAGGTGCCTGTTATGTTTGTGGAATTCCTGGCCATATGGAAATGCACTGTAGAAAACATAAGGACTTTAAAAACAATGCTAATTTGGTTGATAACAACAAGAACGAGTTTTCTGGCACGGTGTCTGAAGTCAATTTGGTAACCAATGTGAGAGACTGGTGGGTAGACTCTGGTGCTACCAAGCATGTCTGTGGAAACAGAGATATGTTCACCTCCTATCAGAAGGTAAAGGGGAGAAACTCTACATCGGTAACTCGTCCGCAGCACAGGTTACGGGAAAAGGCAAAGTTGGGGTAAAGCTCACTTCTGGCAAAACTCTCACATTGAATGAAGTTCTTTATGTTTCGGACATCTGCAAAAATCTTGTATCTTGTGGTGTTTTAGATGATAAGGGTTTTAAACTTGTTTTTGAATCTGGGAAAGTTATTGTCACTAAGAGTAAGGATTATGTAGGAAAGGGTTATAAGACTGAGGGTCTACAAACTTAATGTAACCTCTGTTGAAATGAATAAAATTGATTCTTCTGCTTATGTTTGTGTGTCATTGAATGTTTGGCATGGTAGACTTGGTCATGTAAACTGTAAGTCAATGAATAAACTGGCAAGCATAGGCGGCATACCCAAATTTAGTTTGAATAATGAACATAAATGTGAAATATGCGTAGAATCAAAATATGCTAAAAAACCTTATAGGAAAAATATTCAGAGAAATTTTAAACCCTTAGATTTAATTCATTCATACCTAGTTGACATGAAATAAGTTCAAACTATAGGTGGTAAGAAATGGTTTATCACTTTTATAGATGATTGTACGAGGTACTGTCATATATATTTACTTAAAGATAAGGATGATGCCTTAGAAGCCTTTAAGATGTATAAACTAGAAGTTGAAAACCAAATGAGTGCTACCATTAAAACTGTTAGGTCTGACCGTGGTGGTGATTATGTAATTCCTATAGGAGATTTTTGCATAGAACACAACATTATACACGAAGTAACCCCTCCTTATTCACCACAATCTAATGGTGTAGCTGAACGGAAAAACCGAACCCTTAAGGAGATGATGAATGCCATGTTAATTAGTTCAGGATTACCTGCAGACTTGTGCTGGGAGGCCGTCCTCTCAGCTTGGTATGTCTTGAACAGAGTACTCTTTAAAGGATCAAACAAAACTCCATATGAGTTATGGAAAGGTAGATAACCTTCTTATGCATACTTTAAAGTGTGGGGGTGTTTGGCTAAGGTGTCCATTCCTCCACCTAAGAGAACCAAGATAGGACCCAAAACTGTTAACTGTGTCTTCATAGAGTATCCTGAACATACTACTGCATATAGATTTATGGTTGTAAGTTCTGAAATATCTGAAATTGGTGTGAATACAATTATGGAATCTAGGAATGCTGTGTTCTTTGAATTTTTTTTTCCATTGAAATCCGAATCTCGCATGATATGTGTTGATCCCCTATATGTCCCTTCCACTAGTCAGACATTACCTTTAGAGGAAGATGAACTTGAATTTGAGCCTAGAAGAGGTAAACGACTTAGAACAGAAAAATCCTTTGGGCCATACTTCATAACATGCTTAGCTGAGACTGATCCACAGACTTATAGAGAATCCATGACTTCATCTGAAGCTCCATGGTGGAAAGAATCCTCCATTAGTGAAATGGATTCCATTATACAGAACGGTACTTGGGAGATTGTAGATTTACCTCTAGGGTGTAAACCCATAGGTTGTAAATGGATCTTCAAAAGGAAACATAAGGTAGATGGAACTGTGGAGAAATACAAAGCTAGATTAGTAGCTAAAGGCTCTAAACAGATAGAAGGCGTAGATTTCTTTGATACTTATTCACCTGTTTTGAGAATTACTTCCATTAGGATGTTAATTGCTATTGCTGCCATTCATAACTTAGAGATACATCAAATGGATGTAAAAACAACTTTTCTAAATGGTGAATTAGATGAAGAAATTTATATGGACCAACCTGAGGGATTTGTAGTGAAAGGTTGTGAAAACAAAGTTTGTAAACTGAAAAAATCCTTGTATGGTTTGAAACAAGCACCTAAACAGTGGCATGAAAAATTTGATCATGTAATGATTTCTAGTGGTATTAAAATTAATGAATGTGACAAGTGTGTTTATACTAAACTTGTGAATGATGCCTGTGTGATTGTATGCTTGTATGTTGATGATATGCTAATACTTGGTACAAACATTGATGTAATTAATTCCATAAAGAGCATGCTAAATGAGAACTTTGCCATGACAGATTTAGGCCCCGCTGATGTAATCTTAGGGATGAAGATTAGAAGAAATTCTAATGGATATAGTCTTAGTCAATCTCATTATATTGAATCCGTGCTTAAGAAATATAACCAGTTTGATTGTAAACCTGCTTGTACTCCGTATGATCCTTGTCGTAGACTCAAAAAGAATAAGGGTAATGGAGTTTCACAACTTGAATATTCACGTGTTATAGGAAGTATGATGTATTTAATGAATTGTACGAGACCAGACATTGCTTATGCTGTGAGTAGGTTGAGTTGGTATACTTATAATCCATGGCAGGAGCATTGGGATGCACTTATTAGAGTGTTAAGGTACTTGAAGTACACTTTGAAATTTTGTTTAGATTATGAGAGATACCCTGCGGTCCTTGAAGGATTTTGTGATGCAAACTGGATATCAGACTCAGAGGAGTTTAAATCTACGAGTGGATATGTGTTAACTCTAGCGTGTGGGTCTGTATCTTGGAAGAGTTCCAAACAGACATGTATAGCTCGATCCACTATGGAATCAGAGTTTATTGCGTTAGATAAAACAGGAGAGGAAGCCGCTTGGCTAAGATGCTTTTTAGAAGACATTCCTCTTTGGCATAGGAATGTGCCAGCTATATCTATACATTGTGATAGTCAAGTTGCAATATCTAATGCTAAAAACAACAACTATAATGGGAAGTCCATACACATTCGTAGAAGACATAATTCCCTAAAACAACTAATCTCATCTGGCGTTATTTATGTTGACTTTGTGAGGTCTATGGAGAATATCGCGAACCCTTTGACGAAAGGTTTGTCCAAGGAGATAGTTAGTAATGCATCAAGGGGGATGGGGCTTAAGCTCATTAAATAAACTTTCCATGAAGGATACTCAACCTTGATGACTGGAGATCCCAAGATCAAGGTTTCGAATGAGATAACTAATTTGTGGTGGGTTAAAGGAAACACTATCATAGAATTTCATTCTGTCCCTTCCCTATGGTGTAGACATGATAGTGTGACTGCATGTGAAGGATGACTTTTTATTAAGTCTTAATGAGTTTTATAGTTTCAATTTAAGATTGAAGTGGGGTATAACAGTAAACACTCTTGATAGAACTCACCTATCTGAATGACGAAGTGGGCCGCTTCCTATGAGAATTGAGCTGATTCTCTAGAGCATTCTGAAAAATGGGATACGTCCAGAGCCAAAATGGACACAACATCACGAACTTGACAACACCTAGAGAGATATCACGCGTGGAAGTTATTGATGAACTACACCAAACGATGGCAGTTCAAGACATCGCGTTCACTGTCCATCAAGTAGTTCCAGTAATTTCTCACTAAGCAAAGGTTCAAGACCTTATGAACACATATTGCCTAAGTGGTATTTCTCGCTTTCTGATTTTTGATTTTCATCGGGTTTTCATTCATGTGGGGGATTGTTGGAGAAAAATGAACTTAATATATTTTTTGGTCTTGGTGGGAATGGATCTTAGGACCGAGAAGTCACTAAGGAACACTAGCTCATTTTTCACTTTCGTGAATGAACCTTTAGTCCCACATTGGAGAAACTAAAGATGATTCCTCTCTTTATTACCTAGAAAGTTGCTTCTAATGGAGGGCCCTTAGGGGCTTAAACACTTTTGTGGTTGGGGGAGGACTAAGGCTATGGGCTAGTTGGTGCAACCATGCTTTTCACACACGCGCGGGTGCTTCGCACTGAAGCACACACGCACGGGCTCGGGCTCGAGTGCGGGTGCGCTTGCGTCTTGCATCTTGCGGCTTGCGGACTTGCGGCTGCGGCTGTGGCTGTGGATGCGGGTGTGACTGTGGCTACGGCTGTGGGCATGAGTGTGTGTTGCGGGAGCGGGCGTAGCTGCGGCTGCGGGACAACCAAGACTTACCTTTTTGAACAAAATATATTTTCTTAAAAGAATTTAAGACTAAATTAAATCTTGTTTTAAATGTGGGGGGTATCTGACCCGACGAGATTTTAGCTGAATTAAAGAGAAAATTATTCATGACCGTTTTAAATCCGTTTGAAACATAATATCCGTGCTTCATGCACGGAATTGATTTTTCAATCAATAGCCATTAAAGTTATTCTCTTCTTCTACCTATAAAAGAAAAACAAATTTCTTCATTTTAACTTACTCCAGAAGCAGCTACTATCCTGTCTTCTTTTCCCCTCTTCTTGCTTTGTTTTGCGTACACTGCTTGTTTATTTCCCTTCCACTTATATCTTGTTGTTAAGTTCTTGAGGGAGATTTGTATTGTGCTTATACAAGTCATAACAGGAAGTTCTATCCTGGACACATCTCCGTTGTTGGGGTATAGCATCTCTGAATCTTGAGGAGTAGCCGCGGACTATTGTGTGAAGGACAATTTGCTGAGCAGGTGTCTCTGTCCATTGTGTGATATCAATTCAGTGATTTCTTAATCTTAACAAATTCTTCTGTTTAGCATTTTTCATTGTTGCAGATCAACATGTTTTAGTTTGAGTAGGGTTTTTGGGGTCTCATACGTGTGAATGTTATCTAGGGCTGATGCCATTTACGATTAGGGCTTTTCACGTGATGAGACGAGATCGAATGGTCTAGATCATCTCATTCTAATTAGCTAGAAATATCTAGAATTGTTATGGATTTGGATATATTAGCAAAGGTCCGGCCTGTCATTGCTTCCACTTAATGTGCAAGAGGTCGAGGTCGAAGTCGTATTCATTTTGTTTAAATTCGTTGCTCAAGAGGTCGTACTCACTTTGTTTAATCCAGATGTATTAGAATATCCTTAAGAAATTCTTGATTAGTCTGTTATTTTTAATGGATAGAAAAGAAATCAGTATGATATATTGTCCACCTAAATTTATATCAAATGAGATCAATTGTGAAAGACACATATGGGTGAGTATATATATCTAATTCCAGATTCATATTCACATTTCGAACAGCCACTACAAAATAAAATTTCAAGCAAGATTGTGATTGATCAAACCAAGTTAAATTGAATTAAAGAAAACCCAAGTTAAAGGTCCAAAAAGAAATTATTAGAACATAAGTAATATGCATCTATAACTGTAAGGCCACATGGTACAAATATGAAATCCGGGATAAAGCTAACTTCCCACTAAGGAACTTCATCAACTACATAAATTATTATGTTCTCAAAAAGATCGACTTTCTATAGGTGCACCAAGCGGTTCTCTAGATTAAAATTTTATGTACTCTTTGTGACCTGTGATTCAATCTTGGAGCACATATAATAGAATTTTATATATGCTAGCGAGTGAGAAAGATTATTTGTTCCTTGTTTTCCTCAAGTATTCTATCATAGTAATTGCTGTAAAAGCATTAGAAAAATTGAATTCAATTATACAAGAAGATAGGTGTACACATATCATTTCGGCTGTCACCCAACCTTTTAAGGATATATCGCACTTTCTTCTCACTTATTCGTGGATGGTGGTGCTGCTAGCAATACGCCCTAGATCTCATCTAAATGTAGAGCGTGAATCAGTTCATGGATCCTAAAGAAGGTTAAAGAGATCACTTACCAAAAAAGTATGTGGTAATCTATATCTTAGAATATTTTTGGCAAAGGTGACGTAATCTATATCTGAGAATATTTTCGACAAAGGTGTGGACAACACAGAAGTGCATCCATGAATCACAAACATGGATCAAAATCCAAATAAACCTAACATTTATAC
The DNA here is from genome assembly GCA_023531435.1 of Papaver californicum. Classification (NCBI taxonomy): domain Eukaryota; kingdom Viridiplantae; phylum Streptophyta; class Magnoliopsida; order Ranunculales; family Papaveraceae; genus Papaver; species Papaver californicum. The sequence continues at coordinate 2,820,267 of JAJJMC010015296.1, forward strand.
AACCTTTTTTTAAACAAAATAATAAACATAAACCAAAGAGAGAAAAGATTACCATAAAGGAAAACAAATCAAATTAGATGAAGCAAATACATTATGCAGTTGCGTCATCAAAGAGCACTGTAAGTCGCTTAAATTCAAATACCACACATCTGATCTTTACCTTACGAGAAATTCATACGTCCCCACCTCTTGTCAGCAAGCTCTTCCTCACTATCATTATAAAAAAGTCAAGAAATCAATTCAAATAAATAAAAAATGTAAAAAAAAACCCCTAGATGATTAGCAACAAATCTTAAGTATCTTAGGTTATTTCATAACCAACCGAATTTCTCAATTTCTTTATATTCAAGAAGCTTTACAGTTTCAACGCTCCAATCATTAATCTAAGTAATCCATTGTACCAAAAATCTATTTTCTATTTATCTCATTGTGACTTTCGTTACTTTAAAATATTAACAATAGGGTAACTTATAAAAATTACATAATATCTTATCTGTGTCGACTGTGCATAACACCAGATTAATAATATAACCCGTGTATTATATAACACCAAATAAGTTGGAATCTATGATTCTGCTACATCAACTAAACTTAGGAATTTGTAGAAAATTATATGAATATGAAATTCTTTTCTCTTTCTCTTTATTAAAATCTAAAAACCCTTAGACTATATCTCTTATTCCCGATCTCTCTCGCAATTCATCGTTATCTTCTCATAAATTATTTGGTTCTCAAAAAAACCTTTCTAGATTTTCTTAGTTTTGATCGTGATCATGGACTTATTCTGATATAACAGATGGGTATTTTGTTCACAATGAGGAAATACCGTATGTTCAAATTCTGTTTCTCTGAAACAATAAAGTAGAAAGAAGCAGGAGAGAGAGCAGAGAGAGATGAGACCTCGTTTTCCGGAGTAAAAATAAGTTTTTACAATAAAAATCTAGAAAAGTTAGGTTTCCAACCGAAGAAACCCTCCAACTTGGAGGGCCGGAATATGCACCCCGGTTTTAGTTGGGTGCACAAGTTTGGACTCATAAAAATGTTGATTGATTATCCTCTGTCCATCTAGTTTCTTTTCAACCATTATCTTCTTCCATTTAACACTGTCATTTATCAGTTTTTGTTTGAATTTCTAAATTACTTCCTTTATTGGTTTTGACTCATCCTTGGTTTCATTAAAATAATCGGTTCCGGTTCCTGTGATATCGGAACTGGAATCGAAGGCACCCCTAATCATAAATCATTCAACGTTCACATAACACAGAGTTGTGTAAGCCATGAACTCTACTGCCACAACTTTGTTCCCCTTCAGCTTCTCTATGCTCACATCGAACAAACCCTAAAACTCTCCCTCATAATCTTTGGCACTATAAATTCTACCATTCTAACCAGATTTCCTCTGTCTCTTTTGTATTTCAATATCACCCTCTTACCCGTCAATACCCTCAACCACACTACACCCAAGCAATAAATATCAACTTTGAAGTCACTACATTCAACATGTTAATACTCAGGATCCATATACCTAATTTTTGCAAATGCCTTCTTAGATATAGAGTCATGGAATCAAATCAATTAAACTCGAATTACATCACAACCCATAAAAGAAATAATTTCCTTTAACAACTAAAATTATTTTTAAAGACTATATTTGATGAAGGAGAAAAGATGCAAAAGACTAAAAACTTCACATCTAAAGAATGCATTTTAAAAGGATGATAACCATTATTTACATGTTCTTACCATCACACCCCACTTGTGTCTTGGGAGAATACTAGCACATACTTACAGAACCATCCTTGCCGACGTCCCTCAACTGATACAGTTATCAACGTATGATATTGGTGAATCTATGTCACAGAATGCAATTATTAAAATGTTACCCTAAGCATGCTCCTTGATTGGATACAAAATACCAACAAAAACTGAAATGGGAAAAAACAAAAATTTATTGAGCCAACACGACACTCTACATGAAAGAAATACACATCAATGAGTAATCTTAGCTTCCAATCAGACATATAAGTTCACAAAGAAGGGATATACTTGGTAGTCAGTCCCGGGGTCCGTAAGGATGAGAAGATGTGGCTCGGTGAAGGATTTATGCATCTGATTGTATGCGTGTTCCTGCTAGTGGTTGAGCAACAATGTAGTGAGCAAACTTCAAACACCCCTATGTACATATGGTCTAGCAGACTGAGCAATTATGTCTCAGGGGTACTCAACGGAAACAGTAACCCTAACTGCCTTCGTCGGTACCAAATACATTCGTCAATAACAAGACATCTCCATGTGATTTATGAACCTTTCCTTATCTCTAATTAGAAAGCTTAACACAAGTGTTCCACAATATAAAAAGTGCAAATTCATCAATGCGAGTAAAAATGAAAATTATCTAATGCTCAAATATTTTATGAATTCAGAATCATACAACTTCAACTATAAAGGCAAGATTTTTCACTTAAGTATTAATAATAATAATAGAAAAAATAATCTTCAAAATTATAAAAATTTATTTGACTGATAACGAAAAACACTTAGAGAAGGTGAAAACTTTTCCTCTACCCTCTCAATTTACACCTCTTCATAGGAAGTGCCACTGTGTAAAACTTGATGCTTCTTTCTGGGAGCCATATAGGTACTTTTGGCCTTCTTGACTGTTTATTCCTTCTCAGACAGAGTCAACTCAATATGGAAAGGAGATGACATGTAAGCTGCAAGAAACATAGAAATTTCCATTTAAGACTGATAACATAACAATGTTATCGTGTAAGAGCAAAAGATATGTGTCAGACTAAAACTTACAACTGATTCTTCCATGGGCACGATAAGTTCTAGATATAGCGTGCATCGATATCTAAACCGTACACCTAAAAAATGGTATGCCCCAAAAAAGAGATTAATTAATAAGCAATTAGATGTGCAATAAACAATGAGGTAAACATAGTAGTGATGAAACAAAAACATACATCAACATTTCTTTATGCATTCTTGAGTAAATCAAGAATGAACTTGGCAAACTTTGGAGCTTTCAATAAATTGCGCCACTCATTGTTTACACACCTGAATCGTGCAATTTGACTTAATAGGCAACCAAATCAGGATGTTTGATAGGATCTCTATTAGCAAGTCCCCAATTCCTACAATTGGGATCCCAATTTACGGGATCTTTTGAGCTTAAGCAGTTTGCCGAGCCCGTGATTATATCTTTATGCCTCATTGGGATTCTTCATTTATGTTAAGCTAAAATTGGGATTCATTCATAGTAGATCTTCTTCTCACTTTTGAAAATATGGGTTAAAGGGCCTAAAAAACATAATACTGAGGTTTCTTAAGTATTGATGGTCATATAAAGTTTCAGTTATATTTATGGAATCTATTTATGGACTGAGTTTCTTTTTTGGTCAGACTGATAAACTACAATTTATACTATATGGTATTAGGGGCGATCAAGGACGATTCATGACATGCTCATTTGGCAACGCATGAACCATGCTGATGTTAAATGTTATGTGCTAAAAAAGTACTCAACTTTCTACTGTGAAAAGATCATACACTAACCATCAATTAAGCCAAAGAGATATGTGAAAAGAAAATTGGTTTGAGACGCATCAATAGCTATCAGAAAAAATATAACATGTTTAAAAACAATCACATAAAGCTTTAATAAATTTCAGATAAGGTTCATACCGTATGAACAATTGATGTAGAATATGTTGAAGAAGAACCTTGTTTTTGGAAGCTGGAATCAACGAGACTGAATAAAATATATTATGGTGCCGTTATGCAACGTAAGAAAATTAAAGTGAGAACTAACTCTACTAAAACCATAAATGTTGATTAGCTTTAATTTTTTTCAAGAAACAACATTGCATCTACTAATTATCTCCCTCTAAAATTATCCTTTAATTCCACCCTTTCATTCGAAATGATAAACTTAAGGCAATGAGTAGATAAAATTATTTGAAATGACAACTATTTGGTTTTGAGCTAAGCCTTACAGAGTTGATTACCTATAAATTGAAAGATTAATAGACAATATATCTTGAATCGAATGAACAACTCTACTAAATAAAAATAATTAATGCAAAAGGCCACAATTGCACTCACCAGTCGTTAGTGCGGAAAAAATCTTCTTGGATAATGGGACATCTCCAACAAAGTCAATTCCAAGATATATGCTCTTAACCTGTGTAACACACACCAGAGATCATCAATCAACAATTGAGCAAAGATAGTAAAATACAGTCTTGTTAAAAAATAAAATTCTTAGACTCACAGGTTCGAATAATCCAATCCTTAAACCTCCAGAGATACACTGACAGTGTAATCCAGGGATAATTCCTTTCCAGAGTGAAGCCATGCCTTCTTCCCTTGCAATTGTAGCGATAGTACCCAACATTCCCCTGTATTTAGGTAGAGAAACTCCATCTCCTACAAGTTTTTTTTGAAGCTGAATCCTGACTTTAGCAGTGTACAAATCTGCACGAAACTACCATAATGTAAAATAAAAGCATTTGAAAAATATAACTCTGGGATGAACCCAAGCAAGGGACTAATGCCATAATTCGTTCTATTCCACGAAGAATTAAATGGTTATCGATAAACTGAAGAATTATCACCACTTTTTGGGGTTTTGGGGTTTTGGATTATTTTTATTGTTTGTAACATCACTAAAATCTAAGAATTGGGAGTTAGTAAAGATAAGTTCATAATCGATCCAAGACAGAGAAAAGAGTTTAAGGAAGTCCTAATGTCAAAAGGGCTAGACTCCTCAATATGAACGAAATCAAATTCAAATAGATGGTATACATCATGTAACAAAGAGGGAGTATACTGAAGGACACAACTCAAGATCTTTTCTTATGAGATCATCAAATATCTGTTTATAAGGTGTACCAAATTCATAAACATTAGGTTCTCTTAATGAAGGTTTTAACATGAGCGCCAGTACCATAATAAGCTACATCGAAACCTTGTCTTTTCAATAAAAAATGTGCTTCCATACTTCGATTCTGGTTTGATGAGCAAACCATAACATATATAAACTTCATAAATAACAATTTCTTCGAAATTCAGAAGATAGCATATCTGCCAATTATGCATGGAACGAATATGCATCGTGTAGAGCAAAAAATTCTTCGCAATTTGAAAATATACATCTTCCCAAGACAGTTACCTCTTATCCTCCTCTTGCAATAGTGGCAGACAATATTTTTCTAGGGTTGCCTCCTCCTTCTGCACGTCCTCCTCTTCCACCACCACCACCGTCAGAGAGTACTACTCAAAAGGAGATTACCCCAACACCTCTAGTTCCCATTCTCAAAAGTGATCTTAAAAGAAGCAAATCTTTTTGAACCACAAACTAAAAGTATCAAATTCTACTTTACTAGGGCCAGTAAGTAACTCTGATACATTAAAGGACAATTTAATTGTTTCTTAAACTACTTTATATATCCAATTTTCTAAAGATAAATATATGAACTTAGTATATTCCGTTGGAGAATATTCCTGTAACAGTAAGCAAACCAAACAGAAACTTGAAAGAGATTAATCGTTAGAACAAAACAACACAGTTCAGACAACCACACAAGCACAGAGAGATGGAGTCGCCTGTTCAACAGACTGCCCTTAACTCAATATTTGTCAGGTACACCTTTAGAAAGATGTTGCTATACCTTTAGAGATGACAAATTTGAATCCAGGATAAAACCACCTGATACCAACCCAGTTAGCAAGACTCGTTGGCCCGTTGTGAACTTAACAGTAGAAGAAAAATTAAGAAGTAAACTAGTGTATAAATCAAAGCAAGAAGAGGGGAAAAGTCGTCAGGTCAGTGGCTGCGACTAGGGTGAGAAAAAAATCTGACTTTTGTTTTTCTTTTAAAGAAGAAGAAGACTGTTGATTATCAAACGGTAAAAAATCAATTAATTAAACATATTTAATTCGAGATATTTAATTAAAAGATTTTGTTATTTAAACCTGATTTAAATTTATAAATTCAAAACAGTAAAATACTTAATGTACAAAATTAAAATATAAAACCGTTGGATCTCACACCAAGGCTCACGCAAAAGCACACGCAAGCTCCGCAAGCCCGCGGTCCGCAGTGCTTCGGTGCGAAGCACCGCACATGTGTGCATTTTCCCACTAGTCCATTTCCTAAGTCCATATCCAATCCACTAGTTCTTTTTCCTTATATAGAACGTTTGTGGTAAAGAGGATAAACTTCCTCCTTGGTTTGCCCAATATGGGACAAACCAAAGGTTTCTCATTCACTAAGAAGTGAAAATGGATGGCTCTATTTTTCTACCCCAAGTTTGGACTAGTGACCCTTGATCCCACTAAGATATATTAAGTAAAAAAAAATCATTTTAAGTAAGAATCCATTTTTAATTCTAACATATTCATCTATTTACCTTACTACCACATCAAGCTCTGTATTCATGTATATAAACTGATAAACAACTTAAGAAAATTGTGTCTTCATCTCTTTATCTGCAAAGAAAACCAAGAAGATATCAACCTTTATTGCAGTACTTATACACAGAAAGCTAATAAGATCTTCAGAAAGTGGTATGGTTCAAAGAGCTTACCAGTGAGAACGTGAGATATGTGTTTGTACTACAGGACTTCAGTTCTTCAAGAGCAGTCAAAGAGAACTTGTGGAAAGGAATTTTCACTGTGGTGGAATCGAGAGGCTTAACCTAGGTATTCCACTGATAAAAGGCGCGGGAGTCATTCCTAGTAGGACGAAATATTTTCTTTTCAGACAAAACATCCATGCAAATTACAGTAGTTATAGTTAATAACTTGGGATGAAAACTAATAATCTATTTTTTAATAGGAACCAATAAAATTCTAAGTTATACCTCGATTTTTGTTAGCATAAGTCCCAGTTATGACGACCACAGAGGTGTTTTTATCAATCCTAGGGTGTTATAACTGACGGTAAAATGGAGGAATCATCCACAAAGGTAGTTTTCACAGTACGGACACTGTACCAAAAAAGAGAAGTCCATCAGTGGAGATATTAATGGGATAACTAAAACTACAACATAAATAAATGTGCAATATGTAATAGATCTCAGCTATACCCGATGTTCTGCAGAGTGAGCTTGCTGACACTGCACCCTGGGGCGACATTTGTGTTCAAAGCTGGGGGAGTGGTTACACTTGCTAATACACCTACTACATCTGGTTATAAAAGGTCAACCTGCATTCCATTTAATGGTAGCTGTAATAAGAGTGATAAAAAAAAGGGTCCAAAAGAATGCACACAGTATAAGTTGCTTACATTTTCATCAACTAACAACACATTCAAACTCGTAACCTCATGTGTACCATCAAAGTCAACTTCATGCCACTTACGGGCGAGCATAACACAGACCTGGCAAGGTTTTTCTTCATCAATTTTATGAATTTGGTAGACTGTTTTGTACTTAATAACTGGAATTCACTGTAGCGAGCTACATCATATTTGAGATGCCATGGAAGAGCACTACATCAATAAGACAAAGTAGATTGTTTAGTCGTACAATAATGACATGTAGTAATCCCATTAAACTCACTGAAGCTGCTATATGATTCATATAAAACGTAGTATTAACAATGTCGGCCTCAATTTGCTTATTGAAATAAAAATTTAAATTACATGAATAAATCAAGATGCTGACAAATGATTCATGTATAAGAATTCGCCTCATATACTTGATATATATATTTATGTGTCTTATTTGAACTTATTTTAAAATATTGTTAGTTCTTATTTTGTATTTATAATGGCATTTCATGTGTTTTTAGGTATTTTTGAAGAATAAACTTTTATAAAAAATTGGGTTTAAAAAGTGTTAAAGGCACCCAGAAAATTGATAAAGGCATCCAAGATTTGGATACATGCACCACTTTCCTTTTAAATTCAAACAAGAATATTGGCGGCAACATTTCAAACTGTGAAAAGTCTTGTTCGAATTTTTTTTGGAGAGATTTGGAATTTTGAGACAAAGAATACTCTTGCCTTACTTAACAGTTGTACACGACTAAAATACTAGAAACATCAAAACAAGATCTCTTCAAATTATTACATTCAGTTTTCGGGATATTCTTTCCCTTTTCACGGAAGTTATTTCTCTTTTATTGTTAGAACACTACAACGAGATGGAGTCAAACACAAGAAACAAAATATCATCACCGAGTTATTTAAAGGAGGAAAATCAGGATCGAAAGTGTTTTGAGAAAGAAAATTCCCACGATTTTAAAGGGAAGATATTTTTGATGATCCGAGAGTATATTATCATTAAAGGTGAGATTTGGAAGCTAGGTTTGTGTTTTAGTATAAATAAGGGTTGATCAGAGCATCACAGGAAGCTACAGAGAGAAGAAAAAAAAATCAGATTGAAAAAAACCTTGTTTCTGCAATTGGATAGGTGAAAAAGAAGAAGATACAACACATATGAACTGTCGTTCACTGTGTTGGCTTTTCCTTTGAAATCAACACCTTTAGCAACAGTTTTAGCTATAGTCACTACAAGAAAAACGGGCTTAAGCGTCTAAAATCTTAACAAGAGCTCAAAAATTTAGTCGCTTAAAAAGTTTAAGCGTCTAAAATTACAACTGCCCGAAATTTTGGTGGCAATAAACATGTGTCCACTATTATTTAACAACAAAAAAATATACTTAAACGCTAGATCCTTTGTTCAAGTAATTTATAGCAACTAAAATAGTGATCATGTAGCTATTTACTTTGAGGCACCAACTCGTAGCAACAACAAAATAAATTGGTTGGTCAAACCTCTCTCAGCAACTAAGTTTGAGCCACAACCAAATATGTTTAATTGCTAGATCCGTTTTTCAAGTAATTTATAGCAGCTAAAAGTTGATCATGTAGCTATTCAGTTTGAGGCACCGACTCATAGCAACAACAAAATAAATTGGTTGCTCAAACCTCTCTTAGCAACTAAGTTTGAGCCACAACCAAATATGTTTAATTGCTAGATCCTTTTTTCAAGCAACTTGTAGCAGCTAAAAGTTGATCATGTAGCTATTCAGTTTGAGGCACCGATTCGTAGCAACAACAAAATAAATTGGTTGCTCAAACCTCTCTCAGCAACTAAGTTTGAGCCACGACCAAATATGTTTAATTGCTAGATCCGTTTTGCAAGTAACTTGTAGCATCTAAAAAGTGATCATGTAGCTATTCACTTTGAGGCACAGACTCGTACCAACAGAAAATGAATTGGTTTCTCAAACCTCTCTCAACAACTAAGTTTAAGCCACCACCATATGTTAAAAAATGAATTACTTGGTAAAACCTCTCCCAACAACTAAGTTTAAGCCGCCACCACCATTTCAAAAGAAGTCAGTTTTTGAAGTTGACATTTGAAAACTTAATTAGTATTAATCCAACAATATTATTAGGATTTGTTTAATGGAAACATGAAAACTTGTTCAAATCATTGTTTTACTACGAACAAATGTTTGGATGCACAAATTGAATTTTTTTTAACATGAGTCGACTAAATTGACTATAATTTGATTATAATTTTTTTTTGTTTCAGTGTGTTTATCAGTTCTTTTACAAAAAAAAATAAAGGATATTGAAATTGTTGATGCATCGTTCGAAGACCTAGGTAAAGTGTTCAGAGGTGAGGTTTACAAGGAAAGCTTAGTCTCAATTAGTAGTGCACTGCCCAGAAGCAGCTGCAGCTAATAGAAATGATATCAGTTTCCACACCATTCACAACTTTGGTATGCATATGTTGCACGGTTTGGCATCCTGCTGCAGGGTAGCTGCTTAATATTATTATCTTTCTGTTTCTTCAGATGAATAATTTCCATTGAATGTCCACAACATATATTTTCAAGTATTATGGGATTTTGGGGCTTTTAACATATTTGTTATTTGTTACCTCTGAACAACAGTTTATTTATTTCATTTCATTTGATTACATGCATTTATTTTTTTACAATTTTTTTGTTGATGGTGTTGTTATGCTGAGCTTCCGGTGAACCCTGAAGGCAGGGATGGTTGGAAAATTTCAGACGACCAATCAGCATCCCTGGCGAAGATCAAAAGATAACTAGTACTGCTTCAGGTGAAAGTGGTCTAGCTTCAGTAACTGCCTGTTGGGAAAGAGTTCTTTTGATATCAAGGAGGAATTTAAGATGGCACAGAAACCAGTCAAAAAATGATATGTTGAACTTTTTCTGGCATTCAAACTGCCAAAGTCTGTCATACATTGCCGCCCCAAGTAATCCGCCAGTTGTTAACAATCTTGCAGACTGTCAAGAGGGAACAGACCCATCAGGATTTGCAATGCTTGGCGAATACCTAATCATAAACCTGCCATCATCAAATGAGAATACTGCTAGTATGATGGACCTAGAACCAATCTGAATTTGACAAAAGATCGGTTCAAATAGACAAAATGGTCTTGAGTGTTTGAAGGTAGATCTTGCACTGTGGAGTTTCCCAAATTTGTTTGAACTAGATTAGAATGTAATTAAACGATTACACGAGAGGAGGATGAGTTCTTTGGATTCTTAGACAAATCAGAGTCATCCAATACCTCCTCTACCACAGTAGCTAATCTGTACTTGTGCCTTTCCACATGGACAAACTTCTCGCGAGCCTGTCGCACAGAACTACCATTGCTTTCATGAATGGTAAAGATACCTGATCATAAAGAAGGATAGCCTTGTCAAAACGCTTCCGTGCTTCCTGTAGCAAGTAAATGTTCATTGTTACTATACAAACATTGCATAAGACTACAAACAAAACAAGGGGATTGAAGGAGTGAATGCATATGTAGTAGTTAAATTAAACCAGATTCGGGAGACCATCTTATGCATTAATACTAATTAATATGACTTGCACATTTTAAAGCTAATAATAACATGTATAAACTTGTGGTCACTTATGCAAAAATCGGTATGCAAAATGGATGCCGAGAACATGGATATCCACACAATTATCCCGTGCAGTAACTGCAGGAACATACAAGGCTTATGCCATCGGCACACTAAAGTAAATCTCCTTAGGGAAATGAAGAAACTTTAACATTTTATCTTTTTAAAAATAGTTTATATTTCGTTTCCATGAAGAAAGGTCTGGAGCTATTTCAAGAGAAATGATACCCAAATCATCACTATGAAGAAAACCCTTATAGCTACTTTAAGCATCATGGATTTAACCAAATAAGACATATTCTCACAAAAAGTTGTTCAATAACCAAGACTAGAAATTCAGAGAACCAATTTTGAATAGAGTATTGGCTAATTATTGAACACAATGATTCAAAACATCACATAGGGAAGCAAAAATTACCAACGATACATGTAAAATTAAATTTAAAAACTGTAAATGCATAACAAGTCCCATAAAATTTGGAACTATGTCCTAAACTACTTGTAGAACAGAGTAGCTCAGATAATGTTTCTCCACTTAGTCCAGAGCAGTCCAATAGTAAAAGCATAAAATTTATCAAGTACTGAAAATGAAATGCATGCAACTAAGCAACTGACCTTGGCAATTAACACCTATAAAACTTTTGATTCCAGATTTTAAACAGCTCTTCAGGAAAAGCTAGATGTCAAAAAAGTTCAGTCTGGAGCTACGATTCACTCAAAATTAAAATTCAAAGTAAAAAACTATGAAGAAAGGGGTACTCATATCTTATTTTTCTGAGAAATAAAAGAAACTTACTTGAGATTGACAGGAAGGAAAAGAAAACAGGGCAAACAAAACACCCATTTTCATTGCTCAGCTCTTTCGTGAAGTTGGATTTTTCAGTATGAGACAATGTCAAGTTTGGGTTTTATCGCAAACCTAAAACTAGCGCGCCAAGATTCCCGCCAACTCTTCCCAACCCAATATGGTTTGGCGCCACACGAAATTAAGGTGGTAATTTTACCTCTGTTGCAACTGGTTTGCGGTGGCAATCCGTATGACTATGTAAACTTGCATTCATAATCGTTGGATTATATTTTCTTGATTTTTTATTGGCCGGATAAGAAACTTTAAGGATCATGGTCCTTGTCTACTTTGTGGGTTTACATTTTTATATGATCCAAAATAGACTTTTCTTGATTTTTTTAATTTTGTGATTTTAATCTAGAAACTTTATCAAAATCGCAAAACTTTTAAAAGTATGCCCTTCAAATTTTGTTTTTTAATTTTTGTTCATATTTAATTTTATTAAAAATTTTGTTCCATACCCGGTTGATCGGAATGTATATCAGAGGTAAATATCTAGTTGTGTGAACGAATTAGTGCATTCAATTTTACTATCAAACTTCGGTGTGAAAAAATCCAAATAATATATATATAAATTAATTTGGATATTGTTATCGATGATAGAGCTCTGGTAAAGATTCCGACTTAGTGGGAAAGGTCATTAAATACATAATATTAACAATTTCGGTAGGTTTAGGGTTTTAGCGAAGATTGATTTTATACAACAAAATAAGATCAATGAAGCAAGAATGATCACACCAACAGTACAACAAGCCACCCAACATAAAATTGTAACCCAAGTAATAATTATTAGTAAGCAGGTGAGATAAGATTATGCAAGTATAATAGATAAGAGAAGAACAGTGATTAAGATTAACAGATTGCTTAAGACAGTCGTAAAACCTAATTTTAATTTTTGGATTTAAGAAAATACGAATTAAGGAGTGTTTGGGTTACCGTGTTTGAATCTTTTCCAATTGTTCCAGTTGTAAACCATAATATGTATGTGTGTTCAAGTCGGTTCGATAAAAAATTGAGTGAATTTTAGTGAGATTGATTAAATCATAGTTTCATATCGTTAGATTTGTTAGATGGATAAAAAAACCGAATAAGTTTGATTGAGAAGGAATAAAATTCAATAAATCTAAGTGAAATCGAGTGAAATTGATGAAAAATTGATATAATTTGAGTAA
>JAJJMC010015296.1:2833203-2955275 GCA_023531435.1 Papaver californicum
AGTAAGATCGATCAAAATTGAGTGTATTCAAGTCGGTTCGATAAAAAGTTGAGTGAATTTGAGTGAGATTGATGAAATCATAGTTAACTCACACATTTGTCTCAATCCGTATGATAATCCAACATCAAATCTAGACCATCCAAAACCTTCATGATCCGCATGAGTTGGCTTATCCACCGTTCAAATTTCCCTTTTTAACACAAAGAAAAACACACATTTAACTTACTCATTTGTCTCAATCCGTATGACACCGAATCTGAACCATCCAAAACCTTTTAAGATCCGTATGACACCGAATCTGCACCACATATTATCAAAACCGTGAGAACCGTTCAATGTTTTTTATTTTTGACACATGGAAAGAATCTAACCATCAGATCTTAGTGGTCCAATTAAATTGGTGTCAAAGGTAATGATCGTCCAGCTCTATTACACTATAACTGAGTTAAGATACACGTAGGGAACACACGAACAAAAAATCATGTCCGTCAATCTCTTTGATCAGTTACTCGAGGGAAAGATTAACTTTTCATATATAAGCATAGAAGAGAGAGAAAATCACTAAACCTAATATCTTTTTCCTTCTCGTCCGCCTCCCACCCTCTCCCTTTTCCCTGTAAACCCTAAACCATGTCAAGAGAGGAAATCTGATCGAAGTAAAAAAAGTGATGTTTTTTAACTTCTCCTAGCCATCAAACTCTCCAATCTCTGGTTCTCTCTATTTTAGATTCCTCAAGATCATGTACTAGCGGATTATAAAAAAACTAGGGAAAAATCTTTCCTTTGAAATACTCATATTCTTACTCTTCTTAGTCATAACCAAAACACCATCATCGTCATCAGCATCAGAAAAATGTAACCCCCTTTTCCTTTTCCCCTTTTGATTATCATCATACATATTATACCTTTTCAAAATCTCCTGATATTTATCTTCACAACCTAGTAATATGTAGATAGTTCCTTCCAAATTACATACCAAAATAGCATCAACATCACATAATGTTGTGAATTCAGTATATTTTTTTTTACACCCGACCATCTAGATCTGAAAACTTTCCTCCTTTTCTTAGAATCAACAAAAAAACCATGAGTAGAAGATGACGATGATGGTGATTTACACTTTAATTCTAAATTAGAAAGGGAACCCATGTTTAGAGACTCAGAGAAATCCATATCAAGCGCAAGAACCAAAGAGTTTTGGTTGATGGTGTAAATATAATTTTAATTATATGCTGTCCAGCAAGCGGTTACTTTTATTCAAGAACAAAACAAGTAAGTGTATATACGGGTGAATCTAATTACAGGATTGGTTCTTGGTTGCCTTCTGACTGGAATTGCATTCTATATGAAGGTAGAGCTAAACAACTTTACTAATAAACAAGAATCTTCATGGCTAATTTTTGTTTTTTTGAAAATTGACATATTATGTGAATCGGGACCATGGTTTGCTGCTCAATGCAGTACCAACCCTCACTGTAACAGGAATACTGGTAAGACTGATAGAACTGAATGCTTCACAAGCAAGTCTTTTTCTACTCTAGGTATAAAGTTATTTATATTTATGGGTTTATTATAGGTGTACATTGGATCATTCTCGGTAGGAATGGCTGCAGTTCCATGGGTTGTGATGTCTGAGGTAATTTCAATCTTCTTAAATTGTTCTTCCCAATTTTACTAACATGTTAAGCAAGAGGTTGCAGTTACGCATCTATTTCTCTTGCAGGTTTTTCCAATAAATGGGGTAGCTAGAAGTCTAGCGACACTAGTGAACTGGTTTGGTTCATGGGTGATTTCCTACACATTCAATTACTTCATGAGCTGGAGCTCTTCTGGTAACTAATCTCCATTTTCGAACTAGTGAAACCAAACTTTTAAAACACGAATTCTCACCATTACTTGTTTTTTGTGTTCTTTTCAGGTACATTTATCATTTATGCTGTGGTTAACGGACTAGCTATAGTATTTATCGCCATGTTAGTACCTGAAACGAAGGGAAAAACTCTAGAAGAGATTCAAGCTGCCATCAGCAAGTCGTGATGATGAAAACCAAAAGGAAGTTAGCTGATGAACAGTCACAAGCATTTATTTCGTTTATTCTGCCCAAAGTAAACAAAAATGTAAACTCAAATAATGATTAAGCGTTCACTGCCTAGCTATATTCTCAATAGTATCATCCAAATTCATTTCATATTCATTTCACTACCTAGCTAGGGGTTTATTTTGATCAGCAAGTTCTATGTTGACACAAGATTTTGTCATCCAACATGGTTATTTTCATCGGTGAACATTTAGATTTGTAGTATTGACGAAGTACCTATGAACTGTCATTTTTTAAAGTCATTCTTATGTACGACCATTGATCAGGTTGGAGAAGGAAAATCCTGGGAAGTCATAATGAAAGAAGAGAAAATCAGTGTTGGAAAAGCAAAGAAAGAAAAAGGTCCTAGAACAAGAATTTGATAGTACTATTTTGATTCCATTCTTTTTAGTGAGATTTCCATGGTTTGTTTATGTCTTTTAGATTGAATTCTAATGGATTACATATGTGCTACTATTTCAGGGCTTGAATGACTTCTGATGGAGAAGTACTATCCGAAGGTTAAGGGAGCAGACAGAGAATTGGGTATCTTGTGGAACAGGTGTTACAGCTTGCATTCTTGCTATGGTGAGTGTTCTCATGTAACTTAAAAGAGTACATACAGAACAGTTGTCAATATCAATAAAAGAGTGATTTGGTACCATTCAACTGTTTAATAAAGCCAACTCTCTGTTAATATGTATGTATAGGTTTCAGATCTTATGTTGGTAGATTTTCCTAATGCCTTTTATTGTTAAGCTGTTTACCCAAATACTAGTAGTATAGGTATTATATAAAGTGTAAACTACTATTTTATTTATCTGGTTGGTTTATTTTCTTTTTAATTTTACAGGGTCAGTCGTTCCCTGGTGTATCCTTAATGAAGCTTGTGCAGTATCCTTTAACGGGTCCAGCTGGAAGGGGATTCTGTCCTAATCGTGGACTTTCTGGTGCACATGTGACCAGAATTGGTTGGTACTGGATGAAGCTGTTCAAATTGGCTTTGTATCAGGCTTAGGAAAAAAACTCAGCTCTATCTTCATCAAGATTGTGGAGATTGTAAATATTTTTTATAGAAATAATTAATTGTATTTTTTTCCTTTTCTGTAAAGAGTGTAACTTTTTTAACAAATGACATAAATTGAATTATGTGATATAATAAAATTTAATTTTGTTTTTAATTTGGTTCATAATTTTAATATTAATTTGGGATCATTAAAATTAGAATATGTGGAGTAATTGAGCATAAAAATTTGGCAGCTTAAAAACTTGAGCAACCAACTCAAACACAAAATTTTGGCAGCTTAAAAGTTTGAGCAATCAATTTCGGCAAGCTTAAAAGCTTAAGCAACCAACTTCAGGACAATCAAAACCAAAAATCGCTTGTAGCAAGCAAAATTATTTGATCGCTTAAAATTTTAACCAAGTAACATCAGGTTAAGTTGTTCCATGTATCTTCCAACTAGGTAGTTTAATAGCTCCTAAGTCACAAGTTGCTTCTAGAGAGTAAAAATTTTGTACCTCAAAAGCTTGAGCAACCAACTTCAGGCCAATCAAAATCAGAAATCACTTTTAGCGAGCAAAATTATTTGATCGCTTAAAACCTTAACCAAACAATTTCAGAAAGAGTTGCTCCATGTATCTATCAACTAAGTAGTTTACTTGCTTTAGAATGATTGGTATATCTGAAACGATTGATATTTTACTTGCTATATTGGTTGGTCTAGATGTTAAGCGATCACAATTTTACTTGCTCCATGTTAGTTGGTCTAAATGTTAAGCAATGAGAAAAGTAATCGCTTTAGGTTAGTTGGTTTATTACTAGAGCGATTGCATGGTCGCTCAAGGCTTTGACATACATGACTTTGGGCAACCAACGGAGCGAGTGCCACTTTTAGTCGCTATAAAGGTTATAGCGACTTAAAAGGGGATTTAAGCGACTAAAAACGAGTAGAACCCATTTTTTTTGTAGTGTAAGAATTTAAACGATCAACTTGAGTAAAAACTTTGATACCTTAAAAGTTTAAGTAACCAACTTTAGGACAATCAAAACCACAAATCGCTTGTAGCAAGCAAAATCATTTGATCGCTTAAATTTTTTACCAAGTAACATCAGGTTAAGTTGTTCCATGTATCTTCCAACTAGATAGTTTAATAGCTCCTAAGTCACAAGTTTCTTCTAGAGAGTACAAAATTTTGTACCTCAAAAGCTTGAGCAACCAACTTCAGACCAATCAAATTCAGAAATCACTTTTAGCGAGCAAAATTATTTGATCGCTTAAAACCTTAACCAAGCAGTTTAAGGAAGAGTTGCTCCATGTATCTATCAACTAAGTAGTTTACTTGCTTTAGAATGATTGGAATATCTGAAGCGATTGATATTTTACTTGCTATATTAGTTGGTCTAGATGTTAAGCGATCACAATTTTACTTGCTCCATGTTAGTTGGTCTAAATGTTAAGCAATGAGAAAAGTACTCGCTTTAGGTAAGTTGGTTTATTACTAGAGAGATTGCATGGTCGCTCAAGGCTTTGAGATACATGGCTTTGGGCAGCCAACGGAGCGAGTGCCTCTTTTAGTCGCTATAACGGTTATAGCGACTTCAAAGGGGCTTTAAGCGACTTCAAACGTGTAGTCGCTTAAACCCATTTTTTTAGTAGTGAGTAATAGCGACAACTTCATCTCTAAATACAAATCAAGTCCGTCGTTCTTTTAAAGCGCTAGAAAACAACCTTTCTTGACTGCGCTCATGGTCTGTTCTTTTTTTATTACTCTTCAAGGAAGTTGTTATTTGACATAATATAAGAAAATTGTAAGTTTCTTCCATATTAATAAAATCCATGATTTCACAATTTTCTTTAGTTCTTTTTGCTATGAGTAGCTAAATACTTTTTTCTAGGGTCTAAGAGGAAGCTATTTTTGATGTGTAATGATTAATATTTTATTTATTTGACAAATTTACTAAAAAATTGAAGAAAAAAAGATCAAAAGGTTATTATTAAGTTTATAAGGTTTAAAAGATCAAAAGGTTATAAGTGAAAAAAAAAAGATTTTTGGCATAACAACGAAAGTTGAAATATTAAGTTTTAAAACGATAAATCTTCTGAAACATGAGATTGGGTTCAATAAGGTTTTGAGTAATTAGAGAATAATAGTTGAAGTAGTGATTAATTAGTTTTACAAACATCAAAAGTAGTGGAATCCGAAACCCTAGAGTTTTCTCCTATTTTTCAATCAATCAATTTGTTTATTTATTTCCTTTAAATTTTAGTTCATAAAAATTCATTCACCATAATTTATTTAGCATATAATTAGGTTATTAATTAGAAATATTATAATCAGTCTTTGTGGACAAACCCGTGCTTGCCGCTTATACTTTGTAGTTGTCATTCGATTGCAGCTATAGGTTAAAAATCCTATCAATACTAATTTAAGAATTAGTTCATTTCAACCAATTTCTTATAGTTCGTGTAATTGAGAGAAACGCTAAACTAATAATTAACACATATAAAATAAACTATTGAAATTCTGTCTCCTGGGTCATTCTAACTTTTTATTCTTGCACCAAACGTCATATTCCTCACCAACTACCACCGTATGGCAGACCTGACAAGATATATAACACCATTCTCTCTCGTAAATGAATTAGGTTTCAATTGTCTTGAAAAGAATCCTACGGCCCCACAGAAGTAAACGGATCATGTAAAAGTTGGCCAAGGGAATCAATGATTTCATTAAAATAATGACCTGCACTTACATTCTGAATAATAACATATTAAAAACAACACGAAATATCAAATCGAACTTTAGACTTTAAGATATAAACTGCTTATCCGAACCTTATATGGCCGAGTAACACTTCCTATGTAAATGCATGTTGCAGTTCGCACTTCAGCTAAATCATGCTTAAGAACATTCGTTACCAAGTTCTAAAACCTATAACATTACAGTAACAAATTAGAGTTTTATTCTGCAAGCGAATGCACGAGAATCACGATGTATACCAAAAGAGACCAGTAGATTCCTTTTAGTAAAATCCAAGGCTCTGATAGACATATTTATATGTCTTATTTAGTCTCATACTTGTGCTAATAGTTCTCATATTTTGTACTAATATTATTATTTTATGTGCTTTTAGGGTTTTTGGAAGAATAAACTTTTGTGTAGAAAATTGGCTTAAAAAGTGTTAAAAACACCCCCATCAAAAGTGTTAAAAGCACCCGAAAAAATGATAAAGGCAACCAGGTTTTTACTAAAGGCACCCACTCATTTCTTTTCAAATAAAAAAACTGGGCGGGAAAAAAAATCAATCTCATGTGCGTGAATCCGTGAAGACTATTTTTAGTTAAACGCAAGTTTCAAGACAAGATATTTCCTTTCCATATATTTGAGAGTTGTATAAATCTTGGAAACGTATTAAAACCAAAAGAAAATCTCTCGGAAAAATATATTTTCTGGTTTAAATAGGGTGAAGATGTTTTTTCCCGAGATAAAATGAAGTAACAACATCAAAAGTATCACTCTTGAGAAGAAAATCAAAAATATCTGAGAGAATATTTCTCGTGAATGATCTTTAAATAAAACATTTGATTTGAGGAGATTTGGAAGTTATTAGGGCTTGATGATGGTCTATTATAAATAAGAGAAGTCTATAACAACTTGGGGAGGGGGGGATGGAGAGGACAGAAAACAAACCAGAAAAATCCAGCAAAATTGCTGCTCGTGATGAAGAAGGGGAGAAGATGAAGAAACCGTCACCTATAGTTTGAAGATTTCGTTGCTAAAGCTTTCAGTTTGCAACGGATATCTTCAGTTTACAACGGATATCTTCAGTTCCTTCTGTGATAGTAAATCTGTAATGCCTATACAGCGTTGCAGATTTACTGTTTTATTATTTTCTCTTCTTTCACCTTTTAAACACAATTTTTGAGCAATGGAAAATTATTTTGAGAGTGTTTTCAACATGAGTAGATAACCCCCATTGCTGAGATGACGATGGAAGCCATTGTCCCAAGAAAAGTGGAATAATTCTAATTTAATTAATATTTGTAATTTCTTTTATGATTATTTGCCTTGATTAAAAATTGATTTAAAGATTTTTATTAAGCAGTTGTGATTTCTTTTGATTGAGCATGCTTAGCCTAGTGTTTTTGATGTTCTATGCTTTCGATTTACAATTTTTATTTTGGAAATCTACTTTTACAACATATTAGAATCACTTTAAACGTAAAGAATTGCATAATTATAATTACTGAATCACTTCAATTGGGTATTGGCGGAATCCTTAGTCTCAGTACTTTTTATAATATTTTGTGTATATTTTCTAGTTTAGAATTAGAATTTAAATTTAAAAACAAATCTTCACAAGTTCGAGAAACAAACCCGTTCTTACCACTATCTAAAATCACATCAATTTTTGGTGCCGCCGACGGGGACTTGTTTTTAGAATTTTTTTAGGTTAGTTAGTTTAGTTAGATTTTTTTTCTTTTATTTTTATTTGTTCTATTTTACGTTTTTGGGTATTTTCTTTGTATTACAGGTTTTGGATCAAAAAGAAATTGGAGCTAAAGACTATATTGATTAATTAAAGACTTGGAATCAAAGACAAATCGAAAAGAACGGAAAAAGAAGACAAGATTTTTTTTTAGTTAATTTCTTAATTTTTTAGGTTTTTATTTTTCTTTTTAGAAAACTGTATTAGGAAATTCTTATTATTTTTGTAATTATTTTAGGTATTTTTCTGTTTTTCGACTTTATTATTTATTTTTTTAAACCCTACGGAAGGGTATTTAAATATAAAGTGTAACAGGGAAGGACGACAATTACGATATTGTCTCGGCCCCTCGGGTTCGTACACTAACATAGGAGTCGGTGGCCTGAGTCGACTACAACCGATTCATCCCCCGTCTGGTACGGGAGGTAAAACTCGATCAACCAACGAATCCCCTGGAAGTGGGTTTACTGTATTCCTTCGTATGCATATATGTTGAGGAATTCAATACGGATTCATTTTCTAGTAAAGGGCAAGGATTTGCTATATAAGATAAGGACTGGATTTCATCACCGTTTCCTTCTTGCCCGCCTTAGGAACACGTTATCTAACGCGAACCTAATCCTTAAAGTTTGACTTGAAAGAAGACCGATAGGTAACGAGCTTATAGGAAACTCGTTCAAAAGGACTGTATTGGTTACTTTATTAGCCTAAGTCAAGGTTCAAGAAGATTATTTTAAGTTGATTAGAGCCGCCTTGTAACCCAGGGAAAAGTGCCAAAGAGACAGGGTTATCAAAGCTTCTTAGATCTTATCCTGTTTCTCTTCGACTTAATCTAATTCGGATCGTTCTAAGAGGTTTGATAAAACTGTAACTAGTTGCCTTTTGGAAGAATAGAAGCTGGTCTAGAAACAATCTAAGTGGATCCATCATGCTTTTTGTTTGCTAGATTCAATAGGTTTGATTTGGTTGAGTCGGCCTTGCTTGTGTATGTTTAGAACCCCTTCCGGTAGGATTTATTTTTAGAGTTTGTTTTTGTATATATTATGAAGTTTTTGTTAGAAAATGTCGAACTGGTATTATGAGGACCAATACAATGAATATCCGACTGAATTTTAAAATAGACATTATCCATACTATCAACATGGTGTGGATAGTAGTCGGGATCACCACCAACCTTTTGGAGGTTATTGTTCATACCAAGGTGATCCCAATTACTATTCATATACACATCAGTCATATGAGTATGAAAATGAGAAAACTTTGAGTTATTTATCTTTGAAGGATGCCCTCGAGAAGTTGCAAGCTAGTACTATTTCTTTCAAAAATTCCATGAAGCGGATGGGATATAATATTCCTTATAGTGATCCAAATACCTCTCTAGAAGAATCACTCAAGCAGATAACTGAGTCGACACGTAGGAGTAAGATGTTAATGAAAGAAATTCATGAAGAGTCATTAGAACAGAATAAAGAACTTGCAGCTTTAAATACCGCTCTCAGTGAACTTAAGACTCATTTAGTTGAAATTGAAGAAGAAGAACAGTTAGCTGAGGATACTGCTCAAAATGAACTTAACTGCCAAAATAATGTTTTTAATTTTACCCTTGATAATAATGAATATTTACCTAATTTAGAGGACGAGGTTAGAATATTTACCTAATTTATGATTACGTATTTAGATAAAGTTCAAACATCTTCATATTATTATGATGATGATTATAGTGTTGATGAAGAAATTCGTAGTCATAATAACGAAGAAACTGTTAACACCAATTGAGCATAATCATAATAATATTGTCTCTAGTTTAAATCCTAATAATATTGATGATTATTCACCTATTCAAAAGGAAGAGGATTTAACTAGAGATAACATTACTTTGGACGGAGTAATATTTCTTTATTCTTATGAGTATGATGATGTTTTAGAGGGACGAGTTTGTCCTGAGACTAGTGATTTGGAGTCTAACGATTCGAAGACAATAGTCTCTAACGAAGATGATAGACTCATAGAGAATTTTAACGTGATAGAGGATGATTTGTTTCAGGTTGATAGAATTGTTTCCCTAGTGGATTTTGATGTCCTAGACACCAACCTTTTCAGGTCCCAGAGGCTCAAGTACCAGTGATCTTAGGTCATCCCTTTTAAGCTACAAATAATGTCGTCATCAATTATGGAAATGGAATAATTAATTTTTCTTTTGGTAAAATGGCTATTGAACTAGATCTTTTTAGTATGAGTAGACAACCTTCTTGTGGGATCTATGATTTAGAAGAAGTGAATATAATTAGTACTTCAGTTCAGAAATCTTTACCAAACGCTTTGTTAGAAAATCTATTTAGAGAAATGCCTAGCCCACTTTGGGTTTGATGTTGACGATGATAGTGTTATTAATGAGGTGAATACTTTGTTAGATTCTGCCACTTTGATGGAACTTATAATATTTGGAAATCTAAGTATGAACCTTTACCAGTTTCTAAGTCTACCTTATTTCCTCCTATAGAAGAAGCTGAGTTTATTTCTGACCCTAAAGACCCTAGAATCCAACCAATAGTTTTGAGTCCATCTGAGAGTAGTTTCCACACTAAGTTTGGGGGTACCGATGATTCTTGTGATTGTCAAGTATCCCTGCTTAAAGTACCTCACTTGGGACTTGACATTTGTGCCTCTACCATATCGCGAGATTATCTTCATACACTTTTTCCTGAGCCTAACTATGTCCAAAAAGAAGTTCGTTTTTAGAAACCCATCCTATGGTTGATGTGGTTTACCCAGGCGATGATACCAAGATTAACTTTGTTTTCCCACCAAAATATTTTCTTCCATATGTGGGAACGTATGAATTTCAAATGTGTCAGTTACTAGAGTTTGGAACTAAACCTAATTATTATAGGAAATTAGAACCGAGACATTTTCTCAAGAATGACCACCACCTTCGTGTTTTCAATTGTGGTCAGTTGTTCTGGTCAAATATGATTGACGTTAGGGACCCACAACTTTTCAGGTTATTATTATATGGTTTGTATGTTGTGGCTAATCTTTTCTTAGTCTGGCTAAAGACTTTAAACTTAGCACTTCTTGGGATGTAACCCATGCTCATGCAACACGGTAATATCCTTCCTTAATTCCTTTTCTTCAAGTGGTAACAGTTTTTCCTTATTCATGTTTTTAATCATTTATTTTTAGAACATTGAGGACAATGTTAGATTTAAGTTTGGGGGTATGGGAGAAACTTTTATTTGCAATTTGAAACTTCAGAGTCTAGAAACTTGTGAACAATTCAGGATGACACTAACCATTCTCGGTAGATGGAAACATAGTTCTTGTCTGTAGGAATTGGTGTGCCCAGCTAAATGATCTATTCATGAAAGGATGCCTAGCTCAGGTGTTAGAAATAACACGATAGTTGTCACCATATCTCAGAGTCTACCTTGACCATATCACATGCTGTTTTTATTTTTGCAATTTTGTGTTTGTCTAAGTGATTTGGCGGGGCCCAGTATCGAATTGTTATCACCGCCAGGATGAAGTAGAGTGTTTGAGATCAAGCCCCATTATTGTGTTTTAGCGTGTTTCAAAAAAATAAAAAAAATAAAAAATAAAAAAAAATAAAAAAAATAAAAAAATAAAAATAAAAAATTGAGTATTTACACTTTGATAGCAATATGTGTGTGTTCTCCCTGTCTCCGTCGCCTAAGCAAGCGTGGAATGCAGGATCCATGGGAACTATCATCTAATCTGCTGAAAAAGACCATGCGCTTAGATTCAAAAGATCTAATCATGTTGTCAGTATAAAGATAATTGTTTTATTTTCAATAAATCGACCGCTGGGACCCTTGTATATACCAGCTGAGTCGATATTAGGAGTAAGACTAGTGGGAGCGTATCTCAATCCATTAGGATTCATCCTGGCGGCGACCTTCAGACAGATATTGAAACACCGTTCACCTTAGTCAACACGTGCAAACTTCATTTTGTCTATATCCATCTTCTAAATCTTTTCATGTGATTGTACTTTGATAGATTCTGAGTATCGTGGTTGAACGACTATCTAAGTAGAGTTTGAATTCTTGTATGAATTTTAGTATGCTTAGTGCAAACTGGTGTACATCAATTGGACTCATATAGGGTAACGATTCCCATAGCAGAAGAATTCAGTATGCCAACTGAATAGCTTGTTTAGTGTTTACCTCAATCGTTCACAGGTAGTTAGGGTTTGGAGTAAAGCTTATTTAGTCTCATACTTGTGCTAACAGTTCTCATATTTTGTACTAATATTATTATTTTATGTGCTTTTAGGGTTTTTGGAAGAATAAACTTTTGTGTAGAAAATTGGCTTAAAAAGTGTTAAAAACACCCCCATCAAAAGTGTTAAAAGCACCCGAAAAAATGATAAAGACACCCATGTTTTTACTAAAGGCACCCACTCATTTCTTTTCAAATAAAAAAAAATGGTCGGGAAAAAAATCAATCTCATGTGCGTGAATCTGTGAAGACTATTTTTAGTTAAACTCAACTTTCAAGACAAGATATTTCCTTTCCATATATTTGAGAGTTGTATAAATCTTGGAAACGTATTAAAACCAAAAGAAAATCTCTCGTGAAAATAATCAGGGAAGAGAAAAATATATTCTCTCGAGTTCGTTTGCAAAAAATATATTTTCTGGTTTAAATAGGGTGAAGATGTTTATTCCCGAGATAGAATGAAGTAACAACATCAAACGTATCACTCTTGAGAAGAAAATCAAAAATCTCTGAGAGAATATTTCCCGTGAATGATCTTCAAAGAAAACATTTGATTTGAGAAGATTTGGAAGTTATAAGGGCTTGATGATGGTCTATTATAAATAGGAGAAGTCGATAATGACTTGGGGATGGGGGGATGGAGAGGCCAGAAAACAAACCAAAAAAATGCAGAAAAATTGCTGCTCGTGATGAAGAAGGGGAGAAGATGAAGAAACCGTCACCTACAGTTAGATGATTCCGTTGCTAAAGCTTCCATTTTGCAACAGATATCTTCAGTTTGCAACGGATATTTTCAGTTTGCAATGGATAACTTCAGTTCCTTCTGTGACAGTAAATCTGTAACGCCTATATAGCGTTGCAGATTTACTGTTTTATTTTTTTTATTCTTTTCTCTTCTTTTCACCTTGTAACACAATTTTTGAGCAATGAAAAATTATTTTGAGAGTGTTTTCAACATGAGTAGCTAACCCCCATTGCTGAGATGACGGTGGAAACCATTGTCCCAAGAAAAGCGGTATATTTCTAATTTAATTAATTTTTGTAATTTCTTTTATGATTATTTTCCTTGATTAAAATTGATTTAAAGATTTTTACTAAGAAGTTGTGATTTCTTTTGATAGAGCATGCTTAGCCTAGGGTTTTTGATGTTCTATGCTTTCGATTTACAATTGTTATTTTGGAAATCTACTTTTGCAACATATTAGAATCACTTTAAACGTAAAGAATTGGATAATTATAATTACTGAATCACTTCAATTGGGTATTGGCGGAATCCTGAGTCTCAGTACTTTTTATAATCTTTTGTGTATATTTTCTAGTTTAGAATTAGAATTTAAATTTAAAAACAAATCTTCACAAGTTCGAGAAACAAACCCGTTCTTAGGACTATCTAAAATCACATCAAGCTCCATAATGAGCGACAGACAGTTCTTCTATGCAATAAGAAATTAGATGTACTTCATAGGAGGAGGGCAGTAGTAGCATAAATCTAGCCCGTAATGGCTCCAAGGAGTCCAACTGTCCCTCTCTATCGAGTTCCTTTACTGATACAATCTCAAGAATGGGTTTGGGTAAGGGATAAGTTCCCTTATTGTTTCAGTTTATGTTCCCAAATAGAATATGATTTAGAATACACATAGTCAATTTCAGCAATATTTCTGTGAAAAGCGTAATAATGCCTCTAAGAAGTAAAATGAAACAACCTTAAACTGATTCAAGTTTCAACTAAGGTTATGCTTTGGTTCACGACTTATTTAGTATTAGAGCCATTAACTTCATGTCATTCAACTTCGTGGAAGTTTAGGCCCCTAGGTCTACAAATAGCTGGGATGGGTATCAGGTACCCAAACTACAACAACAAAATGTAGTCCAAATAATTACAATACATTCACTTTCTACGAAAACTCATTTTGTATAGTTAATCAATTTCAGAAGCATTAAAGAAAATAAAATATTCCACTATGGTGAACTCAAAGACACATACCAAGTCTATAATTTATCAAACCTATGAGATAGTAACAATCACCTGAAGTCGAGCGCAAACACATTGTAAACTTGGTAGAATAACATGTGACTCACGAAATCAAGCAGAAACACAGATATAAATAGTTTAAATTTAAAATCAAAATCCTAAATCCTTAAAAAAATAAAAATAGAATTTACAAACCCTAAAATCAAAATCAAAGATATCATGATCTCCGAAATAAAATTAATTTGGTACTGGAAATATGGAAATAGAAAGATTATATCGACTTTCCATGAATGACAGATGAGTTTATCAGTTTTTCCATACTGCATTTCATACCTCAAAGTTGTTATCCATCTTCTGCAGTTCAAGAAATCAATTTTTTACAGAATATCACAAACCCAATAAACAAAGGAATCTTTCTGTGAATATTGAGACTCAATAATGAAAAATAGGACTTTGAGAGTATAAAACAACAAACAGGCAACATGAATTAAAATGATACATTTACCTGGAATGAGATCAACTTTGCAGATTATTTTCTACAAACCCAGAAGCTTTGTAAGATAACTTATTTTGCCCCGGTTTATGTAGTCGAACAATTCAAGGGGTTGGTAGCGTCAAAAGGTATCTTTTTTTTTTGTAATGTAGGAACAATTGATTTGATTAGATTATCGAGGTTGGAATCAAAGGGATTCAATGGAGAAAATAATGGTGTTGTTAATGTTACTTCAGTTAGTATTGAAAAGCTGGAGGAGAAGAAGTTGATTAAGATCCTAGGAAAAATGGATTGTTTACCATTCAATGAAAATTTAACTTCTGTGCGTAACGTATGAGGAAATTAGGCTGAAGATAAACCCTTATTTTTGGTAAGTGGAATGGAAATATTGAACTCGATCAACACGTGGAGAAAATGACAGATCTAGGACGTCGAATTAAGGCAGAAAACGTGGATGAATTCTCACCCACGATTTATGTATGACACAAACTGAAAAATAACATCCGTTGATCGCTGAAAAAAGAAGTTTTGGACGATCGGGTTGGCCTGAGACCGTTTCTTTTTGTAAATAAGATAAAAATCATAGATTATCGAGATAATTAGTAATTTTTATCACAGAACAAAACCCTACTAATTTTTCGATATGAACGAAGACTTCAAAGGAAGATAAATAATCACTCGAGTTGTTCTCAAAAGAGAGAAGCAACGCCAACATCCAATCAACTACACTTTTGAAGATACCTGCAACACAAACGAGAGCACGGATTATAACAACATCAAGCCAATTATATGAGCATTCATTAGAAAAAAAACCCTAAAAAAAAATAAAAAAACATTACGCCGCCATTAAAAGAGAGAGGCGACGCTGAATCAATGAGTTTGCTCAAGTGCTTTATATACAACATCCAAAAACAGAAATTCTAAAAAAAAAAAAAAAAAAATTCCGACTGGGGAAAAAATCTTTAATTTAGTAAATAACACCCAAAAAAATTATGAATCTTTTTTAAAAATATACACATTTTATAAATAACAATAAATTTTTTATTTTAAGAAGTATATACCTTTTTATATATACATAATTTATTTTTACCTATAAATCTAATCCTAACAATGTTAAAAGAACATTCCCTAGATGGCATGCCTCAACTTTATTTTTATATATGAGAAAATATTTTTTATTCCGTAAAAAATAAATATTGAATTTAGTTATCTACTTGCTTTACATACTTATTCCAGAATTATAAAATAAAAACAAAAATTAAAGAATATGTTTTATTTAGTTACTTAAATTATGGATACTTTCTAACTTAATTCTCAAACAAATTCAACGGTCCAGATTTAAAAAAAATGTGTAAGCATGGTGTAAGAATAATAAACCAAATATCAACCAATCAGGATAAAGCGTTTTTTCGACCCACCAACACATAAGAGGGTGACCATTACCATTTAATGTGGAGCCTAGGATAAAGCATATTAAACAAAATTTCAACGGTCACAAAATATAAGGGGACTAACTTGTTTTCCAGCCAACCAGAAACCAGGGTTTCGTTGACCGCCCAATAAGAGAGGAGATTAGCGTAACTCTCAACATAGAGTGATGGATGAATTAGAGTGTTTAGGGTGTTGATGTTCAGTTTTTAACCTAGTCCATGTTATTTCCTTTCGATCATAAATGTACATGCCATTACCAGTTATTCTGAACGGTGGGTGCAGGAGTTTCAAGTGCTGGAAAACCAAACGACTTCAATTGATATTCGTGGATCCACAATTGCGTTTAAGTTTTTATGATATAACAATTATTGACCTTAAAAATCTTTTTTCCCTTTTAAATATTTTTTTGGTATTTCAGTTACTGTGCAAGTTTCGAACCTGTGACCTTCTAAAGGTATATATATGGTTAACTCTCCCTATCGGATTCATAAGTGTATTTTTTTTATCAGAAGGGATTCAGAAGTATCTAGAGATTTTAGAACCTCATTTCATTTCTTAGTCCCACACCGACTATATTGGGAAATAGACTTTAGTTTATGGTGGGTGAAGTGAGCTAGATGGACAAGACCTTACTTGAACATGATCTGTTTTATAGGCTCGTACCTCTGTATCCTTGAGTTTTATTTTTGAGGAGACGGGTTTATATATTGATAAAAGATAAATAGAAAAAACACACAGTAAAAAAGAAAAAACACAACAATGCATACACGAGCCAAGGCAAAAGCCAGACTCAGACCACAAAGAAAAACAACGCCCCAGCATCAATCAGATACAAAAAGTAACAACAAGAATCTATGATTTCTTTTTGGAAGAGTTTCTAATCCCCTGCCTAGTTTGTCATTGCCCGGATCATCC
Source organism: Papaver californicum (assembly GCA_023531435.1). Lineage (NCBI taxonomy): Eukaryota > Viridiplantae > Streptophyta > Magnoliopsida > Ranunculales > Papaveraceae > Papaver > Papaver californicum. The sequence goes on from JAJJMC010015296.1 coordinate 2,849,828, forward strand.
TTTAAACTTAGCTTTTTAAGCTTCCTTTCCATCCTAGTTTTTTAGTATCTATCATTTAACTCACCAAAAATGCTCATTTTTTCCTCTTCTAAACTCCCACTAGTGGCTCCTAACATGGTTGAAAATTTAAACATTTTTTCCACTTGTTGAATACTAGTACTTGGTATCAAATCTCTTGAAGAGTTCAAATATTCAGTGTCATTTCTAATGGAATTATTCTTTTCAAAACCATAAGGCACGCTAGACTCCGTTACTTCTTCAAATATCTCCATACCAGTAGCTTCACATTCATAATCTAACATGCTAAAAGAGTTCAAAAAGCCTATTGCATCTTGCTTATGAGCATCGTCTTTTTTCCTATAATTCTTCTTCTTTCTTGTATATGTTGTCCATTTTTCCTCTGCTGGTTGAAACACCTTCTCCAGTACTTCAGCTTCTTCACTCGAAACCCCCAGCTGAAACCTTCTCCTTTGTAATTGGGTGACCTTCCCGAGCAGTCTCTTCAATTCCAGTATCAAGATTTACAGTCTCATGAAGAGAAAAATCACCATTAGAATTTTTTATCCTAGTTATTGTTTTAGGAACCCACTTTTTGGAAAACTTTGAACTAGAATATGTGTTATATTTATCACTCATATGTCCAAAGCTTTTACAATGAGAGTAATCAGTGGGTTTCCAAGGGTATTCAGCCCTTATTTCATATTTCTTGTCATCAATTTGAAATGCGAGTTTAGCTGGAAATGAGCATGAGGCTTCAATTTCTACACAGACCCTTGCAAAAGCCATTCTAGTCTATATCGCATTTGGAGCATCTGTCATGATTGGTTTTCCTGCAAGTATTGTTATCCTAAAAAATCCAGTTGCGTTCCAAAGATGTAAGGAAATATCTCTGAGAATCATCCATATAGGTACAGAGCTAATTGATCCAATTTGTTGTTCAACAAATGTTGACCAAGAACGAATAAGAAACAACTTACTAGCAATATGAACATATCCTATTTCTAATACCCTAGCTCTATTTTTTTTTTTGGGAAAATATAAACCTGAATGCTTGTTCTCCATGGATAACCATGGAAAATCCCCTTTAAGATTCCACCGGGTAGTTAAACTTTATTTCACAAAGTTGAAATCAAGTCCCTTTGAGATTCACATGTAGCTATATGAGTTTCTAATTCACCTGATGAGAAGTAAGCAAAATCTTGAATATCTTTCCTCGGTTCTTCAAATGCAAGTTTAATTGTTGAAGAAGATGACTGCATAGAGGGATATTTGTAATAGAATAGAGTGTGAGTGTGTGAATAGAGTATGTGTAGTGAGTGTGTGAGATTGTGTGAGGATTGAGTTGTGTGCTATGTACGCTTGGTAGAAGCATATATATACCAAGCTCAGTCAGTCCTATAAACATAACATTCATTTCAATTGATTCAATTGAATTCTCTCTGCAATGTAGATATCAGAGTTCTATCATGGTATCAGAGCTAGTAGAGAATTCTAACTTCTCTGGCTTTCTGATCCTGTATCTTCAAATCTTCATTAATGGAGTTTTTGTTTCTTCCACTGTTTCAAATCTTCATTACAACCTTAAAATCACATATCAAACGCTGCTACATCTACTTCTTCATTCACTTCCATTAATGGTGTTTCTGCAACAACAACAATTAGTGCTCTCACATTTTCTGTTGCTGCCTCTGCAATCGATTCTCGAGAATTTTTACTGAGGTTTCTATTAAATGATTGATTCTTCTCAGATCTGGATTTTCATTGTTGTTCTTCCTCGAATTGCACCAAATTTGTTCTTCTATGATGTGATACTGCTAGTACTACAACATTCAACTGGTAATCTCGTTTCAATTTTTGTTTTTCGATTTTTTTTTCACTTTTGATTTTCAGTTTCTTTTCTGATCCATTTTGAGATCATATACATGTAAGACTGGTTTCAATCACACCAGTTTTGTTCACCAAATCGTGTAAGCCTGGTTTCAATCACACCAGCTACGTTTTCCGATTCCCGTAAGACTGGTTTCAATCACACCAGTAGGATTTTTTCATTCATCAACAATTTCCTTTCATTTACATTCAATTTCTATTTTCTCTTCATTTTTCAATCAATTTCAATACCAACAGGACTTTACATTCATTCAATACTAGATTCGTTTCAATCACTCAATTCATTTCATTCAGTGATATAAATCATTACTTCTGTTACTTTTCAGCTGACTCTGTGATGAGTGTTTTCTTGATCATGATGATCTCTTCCTTCTGGTTTCTTTACTCTTGAAGTTCGCTACTATTTTCAAGATTTTCTCAATCTGATTTCTTGTTCTAGTATCAAATCTTGCTTGTCCTGTTCCTATTCTGTTAGTTGCAGTCATTGGATCATCCACCAGTTAATCTTTGTGCAATCTTCAAGCTAGGAGTACTTGCTCAACCTCATTTTTTAGTTTATTGATGGTTTTCTCGATTTTTTTCCTTGTTTTCTTGATCTGATTTCGTAACATTTGTGAGCTTGAGTTCAGTTTTCTTACTTTCTTGATTTATTGGAGTTCTTGTGTGTTGGTGATGCACATTGAGGAGTGTGTACTGGATGCAGTTAGTGAGTTTATTCTTCACTTATAAAACTCTGTGCCTTGTTCTCTTTGGTATGAAATGATGGAACTGGTTTTCTTCTCCAACTTAGATTGGATAGTGTAGTGAGTATGCAGTGATGACAATCACTTCTGTGGCTGTTACTAGTATGTGTGGTGTGTGTATAAATAAGTGGAAGGTTTGTGCTGGTGCTTCGGCTTTTAAGATGCAGTTAGTGAGTCATTCACTTGTCAAACTCCGCATCCAACATTTGCTATCATCAGTATGGCTTTGGTGAGTGTGTGATGTTGTTTCCTGGATACCTTCTTTTGCTGGTTTTGGAAAGAGCTTATTGTAGTTTTGGTTTCTTCTTCTTCAACTAAGTTTCTTGTATAGGCGTATACTGCTATTTCTACTGCTTATTGTAGTTAGTGAGTCATTCACTTGTCAAACTCTGCATCCAACATTTACTATCATCAGTATAGCTTTGGTGAGTGTGTGATGTTGTTTCCTGGATACCTTCTTTTGCTGGTTTTGGAAAGAGCTTATTGTAGTTTTGGTTTCTTCTTCTTCAACTAAGTTTCTTGTATAGGCGTATACTGCTATTTCCACTGCTGCATATCTACTGGTACTGAAGTGTTATTATGAACAAAAGGATTCAAACTTTGAATCTGTCTCTTGGGTTGGTGCTGATTCTTCCTTCTTTAGTAGTATTCTTTGATAGTTGTGTACAACATACTTTCAGTTACTTCATGAGCCTTGTCACTGAATAATACAAGAACTTTTGCAACTGTTGCTGGTCATTACTGGTGCTCTTTCAACTGCCTTCCACATTCTTTTTTGCAGTTGGAGCTGTTCTGACAGATGAACTGCTTTGCCAGAGCTGCTGACTGTTGCCAGTTAGGATCTGAGATGTGCAAGTTTCTGTTATCCATTGCATCACTGGCTCTATTCAACGTCTCCTCCTACAGCACCTACTACATCAACAGCCTCTACTGTTTACTCTTTCTGTTAGATTTGCAAGTGTTAGTGAGAGTTTGTGGTTCGTTTGAGTACAATCTCAAGTTGTCTTTTTCAGCCGACTTCAGATTGAGGGAGGGTAATAGAATAGAGTGTGAGTGTGTGAATAGAGTATGTGTAGTGAGTGTGTGAAATGATTGTGTGAGGATTGAGTTGTGTGCTATGTACGCTTGGTAGAAGCATATATATATACCAAGCTCAGTCAGTCCCGTAAACATAACATTCATTTCAATTGATTCAATTCAATTCTCTTTGCAGTGTAGATATCAGAGTTCTATCACTTTGAAGCAAGAAATATAGTTTTGAAATGTAGATTTTTTTCTTCCAGAAGCTTCAATCAATAGAGTAGATCCATTTAAAGATGAAATTTTTTCGGACCCAATGTTGAAATCTTTAATGCCAACAACTTTAGATGTTCCTTTGTGATTTATGCTCAGGGATGAGTGGGGAGGAGGATAAACGGCGCCATCCAGGGTGAAAATGAAGAAAAACAATTCCCTAAAAAATCGCTCCGAAATCTCATTGACACATCATCAGAGCCCTCCTGTTTGTGCTAACCATTATAGTTGTTGTGTATCCTTGAGTTCTAAGGAGAAAGGAACCTACGTTTGGTTGATGAATCGGGACTGCATGATCAAAGCGTGATTGATGGTTGTTGATCTATGATGTAGATCATGTGGTTGTAAATAATTGTTCTCAGCTTGGCTTTGGCCTGCTGTGATGATCGTGCGGTTGTCTAACAGACTCCAAAATCTTTTTGCTGGGTCAAATGATTGTGGTTGTTAACCAGTATATATAACTTCCATAAACCAGTGTTGAACTTCACTGGCAATTTGACACTTTTTTCTTTTGAGTGATCCTGGATGCCTACTTTTCATTCGAAAATCTGGATTCTAGATTTTCTTTTAACAAAATTCGGAGTTTGGTTTGTTTGATGGAAATATGCAACAGAGAATCAATTGGCTTCCTTAAATATTAAAATTATTATTCCAATAATACAATTAGAAACAAAATGCTAATAACAATTGGTTTAAGTATACTTTTCCTCACTGTTCTTTTCTTTGACCGTTAGAACAATTATTAATTTTTTTGCTGCGCAACGGTGGACCAGTTTAAAAATTTCTTCGTTGTATTTTATTGGAAAACATTTTAGCTTTTTTTTTTCAACGGAAAGCAAAATAAAAAAGAATTACAGTAAAAAATAATGGTGCCCTGAGGATGAAACCCTGATCCGATTCTTAGTAGTACAAGGCAGCATTGGGCGTGAGAGGGCAGTACAACATAAAAGTAGTGGATGAAGTGCTTACTAGCTGCTTTTGGCTAGAGTTTCAGTTTCATGGTTAGCAGTTGGGATGTAAGAGCACGTACCTGAAGGGACATAGCGAGGAGCAGGGGCGGAGCCAAGTTTTGAAGAATTGGTGGGGAAGTTTACAATGGGTGCACACTTGAAAGGTGTAAAATGTAAATGGGTAAAAACATCTAAAAATGGGCTAAAATATTTAAATTGGGCTTGGGAGCATCTGTGCTAGTAAGGAAATTGCACCCTCCCCTTCAATGTGGCTCCTTCCTTGGCGAAGATTGATCTGCCACAATGGATAGTTGTATTTGTTTGTGCTTGCTGGGGCAGAGTAATAGATAAGCGATGAGTGAGAGATATTTTTATGAGTAATGTTCAAGGGAGGCTTAATTGGGGTCTTGAAAAATTAATAGGGGCATTAGGAAAAAGCAAAATAGAGTTGTGCAAAAGTAATTCTTAGAATCTTTTAGTCATATATTTTTATAAATGATTAAACTACCCCTATTTGATTAGTTCTAATATATGATTAGTTTAGTTAATTAATTAGATTATATTAGTTATATAGATTATGGTTAGGATTAAAGTTAGAGAATTTTTTTTTAATGAATAGAGAATAAGAAGGGCTTTTGGAGGAAAAAAAGTGAAAAATAAAATGAAGAAAAATAACTCAAAACACTCAAGTTAACTACCAATAGCTTACTAATGGTTGAATTTTTTGTTAAAATCGTCGAATCATTGTGGGAAAGCAAACACATAGTGTAAGGGTCGTCATGGTCGTGAGGTTACTACCATGACGATTCTGCAAAAGTCGTCATGGTCGTAACATCCAACATTGCCGACCCTTACCTGCAACTTTACCAGGCTATGAAAAATCGTCATGGTCGATAAAAATAGACCATGACGACGCTAACCATATCATCTTCACTTTTTCTTGGATGTTTTGGTATGATAGGGTCGCATCTCACACCCTAAACCATGACGACTCCAATCTACCATTATTTGGGTGAGTTGGAGTCGTCATGGTCGATGGGTGAGTTGGAGTCGTCATGGTCGACACCAATAGATAATGATGACCCAATTAGACTATGAGGTCGTTATGGTTTATCGAATGGTCGTCACAGATTATATAAATAAGGTCATGGTTTTGAGTGACAACCGATACGACCCTAAATAGACTTTTCGTCTTCAGAAAAATAACCAGTAAGGGTCTTCATGGTTGAAAATCAACAACCATGACGATTTTTCATAAATTTAATATGCATATGAAAAGTCGTCATGGTTTAAGATTTGGGACCATGACGATTATGACGATAAATTGATTTAAGAAAAGGAGGAATAAGGGTCGTTAGAGAGAGGAGAAGAAGAGAGCGTGAATGATTTTAGGTTTTGATTTTAGAATAAAAAGGGGTTGATGGGTTTAAAGTTTATTTACTAGGGGAAGGGTAAAATAGTATTTCCAGCACCATTTGGCCCTCTATAATTTATGGTGTGTGAATAAATTTGACATAACCCCCTATTAATTCCACAAGCCCCCAATCAAATCAGGTTTTCAAGGGGTATTGAAATCAATAAGAAGGTGTTTGGATACCGAAAACATAAATACTTCTATTGTTCAAGAAGCAAAAATCAATTCCAAAAATTAAAAATAATACTACCTCCGTTTCAGGAAAAGAGTTACTATTACTTTTTCATTTAACCTAAAAATAGACTAAAATAAAAAAGTGATAGTAACTCTTTTCCTGAAACGGAGGGAGTAATATTTTACTATGTAAAAAGTTAATATTTTTATTTTAGAATTTTTATTATTTTTAAAAATAAAAAAATAATTTCTAAAATAATATCCAAACATATATTTAATTTATGGTATAAAAACTGCATTATGACCCCAAAATCTATTTTGTGGCGGATGATAAGCATCTTGAGTCCTTGACCCAAGTGTGGTGGTCTTTTGTTTGCCTCGTCCAAGATGTACAGCTATACATTTTACTTTACACTGAAAACGAATCGACCAAATCAGACTCAACTCTTTCCACAGCCAGAAACCCCCACATTTCCCATGGTTTCCATCACTATTTCTTAAACCCTAATAAATTTCTGGTTCTCTCTATATCCTCAAAGTATTTTCATTAAAAGGATTTTGATGGAATTTTTCAACACTCTCCCAGTGGAGATTACAGTAGACATATTATCTCATGTACCAACTGAATTAGTTCTTGAATGCAAATCGGTATGTACAGCCAGGAGAAATCTTGTTTCTCATTCATCGTACTCTCGGATGCACTTGCATCATATAAATCATTCTCCTACTGATGATTCCGGTAAGTTGGGTTTTTCTCAGTTTAACTAAGATTAGTTGAACTGTTGAAGCAACGAAAATTCTGCTATTTTGAATATGATGAGAATCATGAGTCAACAACACCCCTTCAGAACAAGGTACCTATTCCAGTAGAGCTCTTTATTGGATGGGCTGAAAATTAGAAATGATTGTCACCTTCGATTCGGCTGCGGAAAAGTTCTGTGAACATCTATCACCATCTCCCCGCCACCAGACGGTGATTGGATGGATAACGGTTCAGGGGGTTTTGGATGGCTTTTTGTCTTTTGCTAGTAGTCTATATATCGAATAAGCCGAATGTTTTGACATATGGCCATTGAAAAAGAAGAGTGATATATTCATGACAAGAAAGAGGGAGAGGAACATCAGTCATTGGGTTGGAGTAAAATGTTTAGGGTTGACGATGGCGAATTATTAGTTGTTACGAAGAGTGAAGGTGTTTTAACTTACGACGATAACTATCTTAACATTTACAACACAAAGACTTCAACCTTGAAAAGGCTTGTGAAGTTTAAGAATTGGATTTTTCAAGTATCCCCTCACCAAAACACCTTAGTTTCGTTGAAAGAATTAGGGGAAGAACATATAAAAACAATGGAGTCAGTTGAAATTGAGGCGACAAGAAGCCATGATTACCCTTCCAAGCTGCTCCAGGAGAATGCATACCCTGAATACATATACTTATAAACAGGTGAACTTCGGAGAATTCTGTAAGTAGTATTCATATCATATTAACCTTTGAGCGAACCATGGCTTTGTCTTAGGGGGTCATATATTTTAAGTTACTTTTATGTTTTTTCCTACATCACGTTCAACTTTACAGTAGCATTTTTTATTTTGGGTGATGCTATATTGCTTTGTTAATTGTCCATTTGTTAGTGATTCGACCTTATTTTGATGGAAGAATGTGATGCATACGTTAATGACTTATTTCGTTTATACTATGAAGTCCAATAATATATGCAGGTGAAATCAAGGAAAGTGGGAGCTTTCCCAGTAGTAGGGAATACTTAACATTATCTGATAGATATTTAAGGATCCAAATTCACCGTTTCATATTTTCGCTTACTGTTTTGATACTGCTTATGTTAGTGCTGTAGTGACTAGTATCATTTTACAGAAAGTGGTAGTTTGAATAGGAAACTGCACTATTAGTTTCTTTTTGATAATTATCGTTTGACATACATTTCTATTATGTCGTTAACCACAAGGTCCACAACCAACCTAATTGGTATTTCTTTAAATTAGGCTACTTTTCCATCTGCATGGGAAGGATCGATTAGCAAGCAAGGTAACTTACAGAGTGCTAGTGTAATTTTATTTTGGACCCTAGAACTTAGAACAGGTTGGTCCAGGTCAATATTAGAGCATCCCAGTTCTGGAAATTCAATGCCTCATACTTCTTTGTCCTAGTTCCAACTTTGTCTTTCCCGTTAAGTCCATAACCTTTCGAGAAGACTGCAGATGCTTACTTCAAGTCTAAAATTGCTGTGGCTCGTCAATTTTCTGATACGTATGGAATTCGTAAGTGCAGTTTTGAGATCTCAATTCTTCAGTTACCATGTTTTGGAGCTCACTGACTCTTCAAAAACATGGGATCAAAACTACACTTTCATATGAAATTCCGGTTCTTGAATGTGCAACCTTCTTATATTTGGCTACTGAGAAGAGGAAGGACCAAAACTCGCTCATTGCACAAAAAGGTCAAAGCTCATAATTCCCATTGTGGAGCCAACCATTAACTTTTCCTCCGAGACTTGTCAGTGAATTTGATGCTTCTGCGGTTAAGCTTCAGAAAGCTTACAAGTGTTACTGGACTTGGAGAAATCTCGCAGATTGTGCGGTTGTGGTAGAGAAGCTTTGGTAAGCAATTAGCATTACTATTTCCTGAAGCAGCTATCATTTTAGGATTTTTTATGCTGATATAGTTTGGTTTCCTCTCAAATGTTATAGGTGGAAATCATTGGACTTAAGCGGCGGGTATCTTTCTTCAACCTTCAGAAACCAGAAACTGCTGTTTCACGATGGTCCCAAACTATCAACAAGGAAACCAAGTCCAAACAAAACTATTTGCAACTATGTAATGTTAAGCAAGTGAGGAGGAGGTACACCTTACTTGCTTAACATTACATAGTTGCAAATAGTTTTGTTTGGACTTGGTTTCCTTGCTGATAGTTTGGGACCAATTTTGGTCAAGAGGTCCCTTTCTTTCTGTGGTGGGCTCGGTTGTTGAATTTTGTGGCTTACATTCTTGTACCTTTGCAAATCATGCTTTTCTTCCTTTTAGATATAATTGAAAGTTTTAAAAAATCAGTTTCAGTCAAAGAGTCATGTAAACATCACGGTGCTTTTCATATTTCTTCCCATTGCTGCCGCCTGCACATTAAACGGTCTATTGGTGTGAAAATCAGAAATCTACTTAGTCAACTGCCAAAGATTACCAAAGGTTAAAGCAGTAATTTCAATTGTTGCATACTTCCGACCTATCAAAAAACAACACAAGTATTTGTGTTTTTTCTTCCCGTTTAGTCAAATTGCATATTGTATATTTAATGAGGATATACAATAGTTAGCCTCTTCTTTAGGTGGGTATCCAACTCAAAACCAATTGACAATAAATTGAGTGGTCTTTTCATATTATATTTTAAGTTTATTATAGGGATATTAGTAATGTGGGATTATTATCTCCACACGCCCCGTCACGTGTAGGGCATTCTCTGTGGGCCTTTAACACGTGGACTATTATATATACGGGTAGTCGTTGGGCTTACTCTCGTACGGGTCTGGCTCTGATACCAAGTTAAAGTCTGCGGGCATCCAACTCAAAACCAATTGACAATGAATGGAGTGACCCTTCCATATTATATTTTAATTTTATTATAGGGATATTAACAATGTGAGATTATTATCCTTCGCAATTACATATGGAACTAGGTCTATGTTAGAATAAATGATTTAGTTTAATTTATCTGAGATTAAGAAATGGTAGATCCAGAACCACCGGTCACTGACACATGTCTCTTCGTGTGGGAGGTAGATAATCAAGTGTGGTACCTTTGACGATGTAACTGTACTAAATTTTGTTCAAGGAAGTGTTTCCCAGACATTGAAAGACAACATTAATCTGCCGAAGTCACCATTTTCCAACTTGCCTTCATATTTCTATAAATTACATAGTTGTATAGCAAATATTAACAAATTAATTTGTTATTACGCGGATCCGGTTAGATGCCACATTTGGCCTGTCGAATCCGACAAACATGGTTTCAAAAAGTTCAATCCAATCCACTTAATCAGTGGCCAGATCTGGTAGATTAGATCAGTTTTCTCAACCCTAGTTACCTAGGACAGAAACAGCCTAGTCTCTCCTGGGGACTTTGCTGCACTTTTCTGTTCAGTGCTTCCACACTGCTGCTGCTGGTCTTAGATTCCTCATTGTTATCAAGCTTAAGTCCCATGAATGCCGCTTTTGAGCATGCCACACTGCTGTTACTAGTCTTACATTGCTCATCTTTAGCAAGCTCAAGAAGTCCCTTAAGTGCCGCTTCTAGCACCTCTGCACCTTCCCTGGACTTAAATTTGCAGTCAGAACTGTTCTCTTGTAGCAAGTAGTGAACCAAGTTGAGGGCTTTGCTGGTTTTCATAATATTGATTTAAGTTGGACACGGGTTTATCATATGAATAGAGATTAAATGGCTTTAGTCTAACTGCAACAGTTGTGGTCCTTGTGGACTACCAGCAAAGAAGACAGATGAATAGAGATTAAATGGCTTTAGTCTATGTGAGCGGTATTTTTTCGAACGCACAAGCAACACAGTGGAGTGTTTAGGATTTGAAATACTTTTGAAACCTGGCATTAGCTGAACCCAACGCATCCATCAATGCTCCATATTTGCTCGCCTAAATGCAGTTACTCCAGGTTTGTTGTTTCGAAAAACCCAATAACCAATGCATCAGTAATCAAAACCTGTCAAACTTTTTGACAGTATACATCAACCACACTTAATGATAATGTGTAATCTAAACTCAAAAAGCTAGAAGAGGCCTAAAGCATACATATATTGCACCAAGAGCTTTGGTGCGACCGGTAAAATCAGGATCTGAAGTGAGATTAGTGAGCAGAGGTTCTAGACCGTTTTCTTCCATTACTTGTTGCTGACTCCTGGAATCTTTTTGAACTACAGTAGCTACAGCCTCAGCAGCTTTTGCTCGAATGCCTGCACTCGGGTTATTCGGGTAATCAAGGAGGGGAATTAGCTCACCAATTGTATGCAGATCTGTATCATATTAAAACCGTGAAGTTAAGTATTGTTTGATACATACAACTAGTAACTTTTGATTAAAGACCACGGAGTCCCGTGTGTAAAAAACGTATTTGCAGTTGGATCAATCCATTTCATTAGAGGAACAAATAGAATTCTTCTCAAGTGTATGTGGAGAGTTGGAGCAGGAACTAGGAAAACCTGGCGCAGCATCTTAGTTGGCAAAGTCCATGTTTCTCATCTCGACTCCAGATCTGATTCAGGCTTGCCCGGTGAATTCGGCAGTCCCCAGCAGTACCTAGATACCTTAATGCTTACTCTATGAGGTCAGCTAAAGGTGGGTCCGTATTTCCTTTTCCAGTGTTTTTTCTTAGTAGGGGTAGTCAAATGCTATTTGCGCCTTTAGGCCTCGTAGAATTCAATTCACGTGCCGCGCCTTTAAGGTGACTCTTTCCTAGGCTTTGAGTTAGAAAGGCCCTCCTTTTATAGCATCATTAGTTAAAACTCGCTACGCTCATGAGCTCATAGCAAGGAAGGCATAACAAGAGTAGATAAACAACAGGAAAAAGAAAAGAAACACCACTACTTGAAGAGCTACAACTGCAACTAACAAAGTAAACTACCTTATTTTATATAGATTTTTATAGATTTTTATTTTTAGTGACTCCGAGAGACTTTCTGCAAATATAGAGATTACAGTGATTTTAAAAGAGTGTTATAGAGAGTCTCTGCGACTTGTAGATACAAATCTAGTGGATTTCTAGAGAGTCTTTGTGATTTGTAGAGATTAAAAGATGTAAAATATCTAACCATAAATTCAAAACATCTACCAACTTTTTTATTCTGCACGTTACAATTAACACAAGTACCATGAATACCTAGTTAAATTTGTGTCATTTGTCAAAATTAAAAGCTCATTGTTGTCATGTGTCTAAGTTTTCATTCTCTTTATTTCACTCATCCCACATTTTATTTGCTTTACTATCTCGTCACTGATTAGCATCTTCTCGTTGTTCAATGGAAGAATCTATTTGTTCAGTGGAAGAATCTTGTTCCTCTTCACTTTAATCAACTAGAAATTCATCGGAACGACATTCTTTGCGCAAAAAGTTATGTAGTCCTGCACATGCCAAAACTATTTCCGCTTGTGTTTTTTATGGAAACCGGGGTGCGCTCTTAAATATTAAGAAGCGTGATTTGAATACACCAAATATTATCTCAACTACATTCCTTAGAGATGCATGTCGAAGATTGAACAATTCATCATCTTTTACTGGTTGGCGCCCGGAACCTGAATATTCTTGGAGATGATAACGACACCACAATATGGAGCTAAGAACTGGTGACGGTTTGCAAATCCACAATCCACCAAATAAAATTTTTACCTAATTTTTTTATGATTAACTTAATCATTATATGCATAATAATCAAATTCAAAGAGATTGCTACAAATAAATTATGTATAATTACCTTGCAGAATGGCAAGTCCGTCTACTGCAGTTGGAAATCGAGGTGAGGTCAGACCATTTTTTTGTTCTTAAATCTAATATTGTTTTTAACAAACCTTATTCATCAACAAATCGGTCTACTAGCTGGTAAGTTCCCTCCCTCTATTTTTTTTTTCCTTTTATCACACTTTTGTTCTTTTGCAGATAATCCCATTGATGTATTATGAGTAGATGTTTACTACTTGATTATGGTAAAAAAAATGGTTAATGATTCCTAAAATTAATTGTCGATGTAATCATTTTATTTGGGCTGATTGTGATTTTTTGATTTTTCCATATAAAATCAAGCAATCCCAGGGAATGGAGGAAGAAGACAGAGGGGGGAGGAAGAAGAAGATAAAGGCTGGGGAATGAGGAAGAAGAAGAAGAAGATAAGGCAGGAGGGAGTTAAGGAATAGTCGTGGATGGATTTTGGTCATTCGATAAGGCTGAGGAATGAGGACCTTTGGATTATATTTGTTCTACCCAAATTTTCAAGTCTCTTAAAATATCACCTTTAAGGGAGAGATTTTGTTCATGCCTATTTTCATCAAAAAAGTCTTCCAAAATCCCAATAAATAACAAATCAATGATTTTGAAGTCTATATCTAATAATAAGAGTGTTTGAGTGAACTCTTAACAAATCTTAATCCAATAACATGATGTTTTTAGAGAATTTAAAAGACTTAGAAAAAATCTCTATCTAATAACAAGAGAGTTTGAGAGACTCTTTTATACTCTCAATTGACTAACAACATATTTAAAAATTATCTACAAATCTTTATAAGTCACATTTGACTACCCCTGGTTGAACTTTGTTTATCTGATGGAATGTATTGACCAGTTACTACCAACTTCTCTAAACACATGAATCGGCAATTGACACGAAAACTAGAAAGTTGATTATTTATGTTTTATAGTATTGAGCATCACCTTTTTCTTATTTTTTCATGATTTTTCTTCTCCTGTTGTTTCTTCTATCTTACCAGAGGATGTACAATCTAGGTGCACGTAAATTTGTCATTCTTGGACTGCGTTGCAGGATGCTGTCCATCACTGAGGAAAGAAACTGGTTTATGCAATGAGGGAGCAAATTCCTTGTCTTTGGAGTTTAACAACCGCGTTGTATCACTGTTGCAAGGACTCAAAACAGAACTATTAGATATCAACTACTCCTTTTTCACTTACAATCTCGTTCTCGAATTCATTTCGCAACCAGCTCAACACGGTAAACTAAACTTACTTTACATAAACCAGGATATAACATGCTCAAACATTTTAATTAAGGCAATTTTCCTTGTTAACTATAATAATTAGAACTGCTTTTTGTGGGGTTTACTGAGATTCAAAATGCTTTGGGGAAATTTCATGCTGATGTTCCGTGCTTACCAGTAGCAGCAGAGTTATGTGACGACAGAGGCAGTTTTCTGTTATGGGATTTATACCATCTAACGGAGGCACCTGTTGGAATGGTAATAGACAGGTTCTTCTGCGGCACAGAAGATAAATATGTGTTCCCCATCAATGTGAACCAACTAGCTTAACCAATAAATACTTCGTATCTGAGATAATAACACGAGTTGTCCGTTAAGAGACATCCAGTTAAAATTGGAACAATACAGAGAGGTACAACATCTGCTTTAAGTTCTAGAGTGATTTATAATAACAATTAACGCATGATGTAAATTTATTTGGTTATGGTTTTTTATCTTGCATTTATGTTTTACACAAATTTTCACTAGTGTTAGGGATCATGCTTGGGCATACGTGGTTTTACCTCTACCTTCTGAAAACACTCCTTCCCTAACCAAAAAGAAAAAGATCATAAGCAAGTGCACAATTTTATTTGTTTTGTATAGTTCAAGGAAGTGCGAAACTTCTTGTGGAGCAATTCTAAGTAGTGCGAGGGGGTGAATAGTGATGAACTAAATTAGGTAGGAGACTGCTATTTTAGACCCATATGATATGATTCACGGCTAGCCGTGTGAACAACTAATCTTAAACATTTAGGTGACAAATGATTAGTCGGCTGTTAACGTAGGATTGGTAATTGACAGTTGAGATTGGTTTAAAATATTGGAACAAAATATAATACTAAGCGAACATAGCTACCATCTTGAAAGGCTATAAACAATAGCTCATCTTAGCTCAATTATGATAACGAGGATAATCATGACCAAATCTCAGTTTCATTTTCTAAGTATTATAATAACAACCACGAGGTGCTTAATAAATTCCCGTGACCTCTGTTGCACTCATTGCTATTTTGTGGAATATTTAAACAAAGTTCAAGATAACCTCATTTCATTACATCAGCAATATCGTTCTCCGATTGAAATCCCACGAAAATGGCCTAGTAATATGGATGGACGAATACTACAGTCTGGAGTCTTCACATCTGTCATGTCGCGCGTCTAAAGAGAAACGTGACTGCAGGGGTGGAGACAGCCGACTTTCTGGGAGGTTCAATCAATCATTTTAATCTAACACCTACGAATTTGATAGGGATTCACACTTGTACCAACGTTCAGACATGTAGAGAACATATCATGGCAATAATTGTCTTGTTATTGTTATTGCAGTTGCTTCCAAAAAAATTTCTCGGTCCTGCTATTCAACTCCCCCTTCTCCCCAATAAGGTGTAAATCCATGTGACACTAAAATCAATAAAACCAAAAAAATACGTTATCCATAAAACTTAAAAGAAAATCTCAACCGAAAGTTTTTTTAATTTCTTCTTTCTTTGTTATGTGTTTCTCCGCTATCTCATCTTCGTTTGCTAGTTAAAATCTCCTCTGTCTCCTCTTCTGTGTTCCTTCTTTCTTTTCATGAAAACTATGATCTTGTAGTAAATTCAAATTATCGGCTATTAGTAGAAGTGAACCCTCAAATCTCTACCTCATCTGTATCCTCTTATGTGTTATCACGTGTAATAAATCTTTAGTATAAATATTGTTCTCCCTCTTCCTTCCTTTCTTTGAGAAGAGCAGTTAATCAAATGAAAAATATACGTTCTGATATGGTATCAGCCATCTGAGATCCATTTTTAGGGAAAATTTGCATCTGCTACGAGCTTTAATTGATTCTATTAATGGAGATTTTTGAATCTTTTCCTTCTTTCACACATATTCCCCTCAATTTCAAACCTCCATCCAAATTGAATTCTACAAATTATGTTTTATGGAAATCACAGGTTGCTCCATTACAATGCAGATATAATCTATTTAGATTTGTAGATGGTTCTTTTGTTTCTCCAGTAAAGTATCTTAAAAATTCTTTTCAAACTTCTTCTTCGTCTACCGTTGACCCGGATTCAGGTTCTTCTGCTACTTCTTTGTCTAATGATGAGTTTGTTCTCAATCCTTCATACACTTCTTGGTTTAATCAGGATCAAGTAATTTTATCTTGGTTACTCACTGCTTTGACTGAAGAATGCCATGTACAAGTTCTCGAATGTAAAACTTTTGCTACTGTTTGGAAAACTTTGGAATCTGATTATAATGCTACAAAAAGATCTTGTTTAATGCAACTGAAATCTAAGCTTCAATGTTTGTGAAAAGGATCTGATTGTATGGTAGTTTTTTTCAATAAAGAAAGATCAATCTCTCATCAGTTGGCTCAAATCAATCGTCCTGTACCATATGAGGATTTAGTTTACCATATCCTTCAAGGTTTACCTGATGAGTTTAATTCGTTCAAAACTTCTGTTAATACGCAACAATTGAAAAGTCTGGAACCAATTACATCCATTGATTTGTTTGGTTTACTTCTTGTTGAAGAACCTCGCTCTTCAACTCATGATTCTAATCCTGATTTCACCATTGCGTCAGCAAATGTTGCTCATCACCAACCTTCTTCATTTGTACCACCAGATCAGTCTTCTTACTACAAAAGTACATCTTATCCTAATTCAAATTTTCATCATCAAGTTTCTTTTAGATCTTGTCATCCTACATCCTTTCGTGGTTATTTTGGTCCTTCTCGTGGTGGTTGTTTTTATTTTCATAGTGGTGGTGCTTCTCGTGGTAGATTTGATAGAGGTGGAAGATTTTCCCACAACAATTTCCATCCTCTTAATCCTTGATATGACTACTATATTGCTTGTCAAATTTTTCATAAACCAGGGCATTTTGCAAAGGAATGTCGGTTTCGTTATCATCGTCCCGGGGAATCTCCAATTCAGGCAGATCATACTTTTACTGAGGAACATTTTGATGATTATAGAGATGATTATTAGTGTCCTGAACCAGAGGCTTATGCTTCCTGTCATGAAGATTTTTATTCTCCACATAGTTAGGTACCAGATTCAAGTGCCACTCATCATATTACCTCAGACTTGTCGAATCTTAATCTTCATTCTTCTTATTTTGGCTCAGATTGTGTGAAAGTTGGCAATGGTTCAGGTTTGTAAATTGACTATATATGCAAAAATTCTTTTACTTCTCCCACTACTACTTTGTTGCTTCCTAATATGCTTCATGTTCATGATATAACCAAGAATCTTTTGTTTGTTCAATAATTTACTAAATACAATCATTGTTTCTTTGAGTTTCATCCAAATGAATTCTATATTAAGGATATTACTAGCAAACAAGAATTGATGAAGGGTAGTGTTAAGAATGGTCTATATGACCTTCAATTTGATACTTCTATTTTAAAGCAAGTTTTTCATATAAAACATAGTATCACCAAGGATTGGCACCTTAGAGTAGGTCATCCTTCTATTACTTCTCATCTTAAGAAATTTGTTTGCACTGATTGTCAAGTTGCTAAGTCATATGCCTTGCCTTTTCATGATTCTGCAACTGATGTTAATGAACTTCTTGCTCTTATTTATTCTGATGTGTGGGTGTCTTCGGTTTGCTCAGTAAATAGTTTTAAGTATTATGTGTCTTTCATTGACACTTTTAGTAGGTTTACTTGGTTATATCCCTTAGCATATAAGTCAGAGGTAATAGGTACTTTCATCAAGTTTAAAAAGTTGGTTGAAAACTTGTTTGCCAGATGAATCAAATATTTACAATCTGATGGGGTGGTAAGTATATGAATGTTTCTTCCTATTTAGCTGATCATTTTGGTGTTGGTCATAGAGTTTCTTGTCCACACACTCACAAACAGAATGGGAAGGCTGAGAGGAAAAATAGGCATATAGTTGATACTGGTCTAGCCTTGTTGCACCATGCTTCCTTACCTCTATCCTATTGGTCTTATGCTTTTGAGATTGCCAATTTTATCATCAACAGGTTACCCTCTTTTGTTTGACATGGTAAATCTCCAGTTGAAGTACTTTTTCATGTGAAGCCAGATTATTCATTCTTCAAAAATTTTGGTTGTTCCTGCTTTCCATGCCTTAGACCCTTTAATTCCCATAAACTTGAACCTAGGTCTGTTAAATGTCTCTATTTAAGGTATAGCCTGCTGCACAAAGGCTATAGATGTCTTAATCCTGCTACAAATAAAATTATTATTTCTCGCAATGTGATTTTTGATGAATCTGACTTTCCTTACTCCACTTTATTTTCCACTTCCCTGCATCCACACCACAAACCACCACTAATTTTGTTACCTCCTCGCCATCTCTAGTCATTTCCATTACACCTGATCCTTCTTCCATTTTTATTGCTGATGATTTTCCTCCTCTACCATCCACTTCTACCTCATCTTCTACACCCATGCAAGTTCCTGCTATTCCACCTTCTTCTTCTACTCATGATATGGTTACTATATCCAAACTTGGTATTGTTAAACCAAAATCCATTTTTGTTTGTTATGATCCTAGTGATGATGACTTGCTTACTCCCAATACCTTTGCACATGCTAGTAAGAATCTTATTTGGAGGCCTGCTATGGTAGAGGAAGTAAATGCTTTACTTGAAAATGGTATTTGGGATCTTGTTGCTCATGATAGTTCTCAAAATATAGTGTGTTGTAAATGGGTTTTTGGGATTAAAAGAAAGGAAAATGGTATAATTGAGAGGTATAAGGCTCTCCTAGTTGCTAAGGGTTATAATCAGGTAGAAGGTGTGGACTATGAAGACACATTTAGTCCTGTAGTGAAGCAAACTACTATCAGACTTATTTTGTCAATTGCATTGTCTAAGGTTTAGAACATTAGACAATTGGATGTTAAGAATTCCTTTTTGCATGGTACTTTGAATGAAGAAGTTTATATGGTTCGGCCTCCTGGCTTTGTTGATAAATATTTTCCTCATGTGTGCAAGTTAAAGAAATCTCCATATGGATTGAAACATTCCCCTAGGGCTTGGTTTGCTAGGCTTGGTAGTTTTCTCTTGGAACAAGGTTTTCAAGCTTCTAAAACTGATACTTCTTTGTTTTATAAAGTCACTTCCACTTATTGTCTTTATGTTCTGTTCTATGTGGATGATATATTGGTCACTAGCAGTTCTAGTGCTTCTATTTCTTCTCTTTTGACTTGCTTAGGCAGTGAATTTTCCATTAAGGATGTTGGTCAGCTATCATTTTTCTTGGGTATTGAGGTCACTTATACTTTGTATGGTTTATATTTGAATCAACATCAATATGTTTCTAATCTTCTTAAAAGAACCAAACTGGATGCTTCTAAGTCTGTCTCTACATCTATGGCTACTTCAGTTGATTCTTCTATTGATTCTCTTTTATTTTCTAATCTTGTGTTGTACATGAGTAATGTTGGGGCTTTGTAATATACAACTATAACACGACCTGACATTTTTTTTCTGTCAATAAGGCCTGCCAGAAGATGCAAGCTTTAAGTGAAGCTGACTGGTCTACAATGAAGCACATATTGAGCTATCTTAGTGGTAAACTGCATCATGGTTTACTTTTCATAAAGCTACTTCTTTACAGCTCAAGGATTATTCTGATGCTGACTAGGCTGGTGATTCTGTTGATAGACGTTCTACCAGTGGTATGGCTATCTTTCTAGGACCTAATTTAATTTCCCGGTGTGCAAGGAAACAAAAGACTGTTTCAAGATCCAGTACTGAGTATGAATATAGGGCTCTAGCAGATGGTACTTATGAACTTATGTGGGTTCAATCTTTGCTTACTGATCTTGGTTTTTCTAATAACGGTCCACCTGTTTTTTGGTGTGATAACATGGGGGCACCTTATTTGATTAAAAATCCTATCTTTCATCATAAGATGAAACACATTGAGATTTCATTTCATTTTGTCTGGGAAATTATTTCTACTAACAAGTTGATGGTTAAGTACATCTCTACTGAAGATCAAAGAACAAATATTTTCACAAAGGCCTTGTCAACTTCACGCTTCTGCACTTTGCGATCCAAGCTCAGTGTCTTCTCTTGTGATCCTCCCCTGAACTTGCAGGGGGTGTTGGTAAATGAGTGTTATAAGAGTGTCAATTTAGTATTGTGGTCTAGCCTCTTATATGTTACCACATGTAATGAATCTTTAGTATAAGTATTGTTCTCACTATCTCTTTCTCTCTTTGAGAAGAGCAATTAATGAAATAAAAAGTATAGGTTCTGATACCATTGGAAAACCTAATTTTTCTAGGTATTTTCTATTGATATGAATTAGAACAAGATACCAGGTTTGAGATTTATCTAAACAATATAGCAATATAACAAGTATGATACAAATTAATCTATGATGAAAATTCAAAATCAGGATTTAGAATAGGTATAAGATCATATTTTTGTTCATTAGTTCATAACGATATTGTCTTTTAAACAATGGGTCATGTGAAATTTTATCAATAATTTGATTTTGATGTTAGATCTTGTGTTACATGTATTGATCGTAAGCATGTAAAATAAAATTATGTTGGAGGTGATGGTAGACTGTTAATGATGATAGAAATGATGTTCTCTTATGTATTGCATGTTTTTATATTTTTGATCAAAATCGATGCTCTGGTATAGAGGTGAATTATATCACAATTCACATCAGTGATGAAAAAAGAAAAAAAAAGAAGATGATAACGGAGAAAGAGGAAAGTTAATGAGAAAAAAAATATTAAAAAAATCACACGTCATAGAGAGAAAATTTAAGTTTGTCCATATCAACTTGACACATATACATACATGTCATTAGGGAGGAGAGTAGAGAGGAGAAGGGGGAGAAGAATATCATTTCCGTATTTTCGCTTTATCTTGATATTTTTCTAGAGTTTCCATCTTATAACAGAAGAATACACAGTATAAATAACTGGGATCTACTGAACTTAATAGGAGAGAGATAACTGCTTAGCCATTGAAAGGATGGGCCATATTTCTCTCTGAGTTATTACACTCATAGTCATGTTTCTCTATTTTTGTGTGTCTTCCTTCTATTTCAGGTTGAATTTGGGTGTCATGTTTCTCTATTACTTAAGTCAATGTCATATTTTTAACATCTGTAATTAATGAAATGGAAAAATTACGTGTTTAATTGTTTTTATGAGAGATTCTAGAGCCATGATGTGTTAAATCAGATATAAGGCTACCGATCAATAAATAAATAAATCAGATATAAGGCTAAGTTTTTTCATTCTTTTTCTATTAAGTCAAGCACTATGGTAGCGTTTTTTTCTTAGCTTTAGCCATATTATAGCTAAGGCCAACCACTAAGGATCATCTCTTAGCTATAATTGACTCAAAGATTTAGCTACGCTAGCAAAGCATATACATCTGATACTAGCTAAAGCTAAGAGATGGATGAAGGATACCAAGTATCTGTCAAAAAAGTTACTTTACAGATACCAAGTATACGTATTTGATGTGGGACGGATACCTGGTTTCCATCACAATATTGACGAATACTTAGTATCGTCTCAGTGGTATTATTTATTTGACCTTTTTTTCCTTACACCTCTCTCACACCCGATCTTCGCCATCCATTACTACTAATCGCTCTATGTTCTCCACCTTGGATCCCAATGCATATATTTTTAAAATTTTGAGAAATTTGTTTATATATAGCAACCTCTTTTTCTTCTCAAATTAATTTATTTTAGCTTGATTTCCTACTTAAATCTCCCCAAATAATCTTCTCAATAGTTTTTTTCCTTCAATTTTCTTCTCCATCTCTTTTATAGACAAAAAATGTCGTCGGGAAAAATTTTGAGAAAAAATACTCTTCTGTTGAAACATGCATCTTGTTACTGCGTTTTCTAATCTTAAGAAAGAAAGAACTCACTTTTCTGATATGGGTTTGTTATGGGAGAAAGTTATGGAAAAATTTGTACAAGCTTCTAGTGAAAATTCTCACAAGCGTACTTTTACTGGAATTCGAAGTAGATTTAGCATTATCAAGTGTTGAAGTGGATAATTTTTTTGAATGTATTGCTAATGTTAACACAAATCATCCGAACTTGGATGAAATTAAGCGGGTAAGTTATCTAAACTAGGTTCACAACAATTGTTTGAATTAGTTTTTGTTTGTATTTTTTTTCTACTAACTTATGCATCATTTACATTAATGCAGGTTCTAATGACGAGAACTCAATGTTACAATGAAACCAATAAAAGTATCAGTCATGATTTAGAATATCAAATGCTGAAAGACATTCAAAATGTATCAGAGGATCAAAATCAAGATGCGAATATGGAAGAAGATACTAGTATTTATAATTTGGCTTCCCAATACCCTAATATCCGTAATATTTTTTCAAGTCAATTTCCTAATACCCATAATATTTATTCAAGTCAATCCCCTAGTCCCCAAAATCTATTATCAAGGCAAGTTCATTAAACACAATTTAGAAATCAATTTCCAATCTCGTATAACGTTCCTTATGACATCCCTATTCCATAAGAAACTCCAACTATACCTGCAATTTACCATATCGGTCAACTTAAAAGGGTCTCTATCAGTCAAGCAAGTCCCCTACACTATCATCACAAGAATCACTCATGAGCGACGTGGGTTCTAAACTTATTGAATATTTTAAAGAAACACGAATAATGAACGAACCTCAACAACAACAACAATAAAAATAAAATTCAAAATTTGATAATAATGCAACAAGAAGAAATTCGTCTCAACAAAGAAATGGAGGAAAATAGTATAATAAAAAAGGATCTCTAAAGTTTTCCCCAAAATACAAAATTATACTATCAAATAAAACAGGAAGAAATTTCATAAAAGATACAAGCACGTGAAGTTCCTCCACCACCACCATAAAATCAGCAATACTATCAAGGATTTCCTCATGGACATTGACAAACTAACCTATTTATTATGAAATTATTATGTGTACTAATTATAATCTGTTATTTTTAAGATGTTGAGGTTAGATTTGAATTATTAAAGAACGTTTAATTGGGGGATACCATGTAAAACAAAATAGGGTCATTTTGAAGTAATTCTGAAAAACCCCTTACCCATGTTATTTTGGCAATTTCTAATTTACCCTTGGTTAATTAGTTGTTAATTAGTTGTTAGTTAATTAACCATCTAAAATAAAACTTAAGATTATAGATATAGTCAGAGTATTATGTTAGATATAGAGAAATAGGTAGAGGAGAAGGAGAAGAAGAAGAGGTGTTGTAAAAAAAAGTGAGATTTGGGAAGAGTTCAGAGGAATGAGTGAATCTAATAAGGAATTTGATGTTGGGGAACCTTCATCTCAATATGGAGAAGGGGTTCATGTTGCATTTAATAATGATTCTCAATTGCAAGATTTTGTAGACAATCAAAATTTTATCTATGAGAAAACCCTAAATCAAGACAATTATGATCACGAAGCTTCAAGTGAAGAACCAATCCATGGAAATGAAGAATGTGAAGATTCAATTGCTCCAAACACTCAGGTATAGGTCCAAATTAGCTGGAAAGTGATTTTTTATGTTTGAATCTCCATGTATGTGTAGTGGAAAAGATCGCAGTCGGTATTGTCGCAGTTTAATAACTATGCCGACTGAGATTGTCGGCATAGTTTTTAAAACTTATACAATGCCGATAGCAGGTATTCCCCCATGGAATATCTGGTTTAAGATTCTGTCTGCATGGTATTCATACTATATACAATGCCGACTGACCACAAAAAGTTTTCAGTGTTTTTGGGGAAGACACCATGCCAATCGACGTAGTCGAATAGATTTTACTATGCTGACTGAGTCCAATAGTATGCCCAAAAAGGTTATTCTTGGCTTCAAAGTCGACATAATAAGATGGAACACTAACTATGCCGACTGGCATTAAAAAACGACAAGTATTTTTCCGACCTATGTCGGCATGATAGATGTCTATGTCTACAATGCCGACAGAGATAATTTAAAATATAAACCCTTTAAATAGTTACCAGTCGGCATTGTTTTAAGTTGTCCAACATGCCGAATGAATTGAAAAATAGTTGGGTAACTATTGCAGTAAGTCGACATCGATTTTAACTCTTTCTACAATGCCGACTGAGTCCTTTGTTATATTTTTTTGACTGAAATTGTTCTCTATCGGCATTGCTTCAAGTTATCGAGCATGCCGACTGTGAAAATTCTTTACTATACTTCGACTAAGTTTCTTGTTTTTTGTGGTTAGATCGTACTTGGCACCGATATTGATACTTTATCTTTGCGAGAGTTGGGTCCTGATATTTTCGAGTACTATGCGAATGATTTGGTAAGTTACGAAATGATTTCACATATATGTATTGGCATTTTTTACTAAACATATACATTTTTATGTTTATGTGTAATGTAGGAATTCACAAGTAAAGATGATGCAATCAAGTGGGCTATAGATACAGCTCTCAAGAATAAGTGTGTTCTAATCAGAAACAATCAAGGAAAATCAACTAGGTTTGAGATGGCTTGTGAGAGAGGGGGGAGTACGTTAGACACAATAAAAAGTGATATGTGTATCCAAAGAAGACGAAGAGAATATACAAGACTATAACAAGAAAGGATGGATGCCCCTTCAAGCTTGTATTTAATTTGAAAGGAAATGCATGGAAGTCTAAAGTGATGTGCGGTTGACATAACCATCCGGATCCAAAGACCTTTGTAGGAAACTCCGTAGTTGCAAAGTTGAAACCCGATCAATTCAAGGAAGTAGAGAGATTGACTAAAACACGCACCACACGTAGTTAAATCCTCAACGGTATCAAGGCCAAGGATTTAACCAACGTATCTTCTTTAAGACTATACACAGTGCAAAATCAACTATAAGAAGACGACAATGGCAAGGAAGGTCGGTTATGCAAGAATTTCTAAAGCTAGCCACTGATCACAACTACACATATAAGGAAACAATTGGGTCGGATAGCAAAATCCTTCAAATATTTATTGTACATCCGTTGATGATAAAATTGGCTCAATTATTCTACCAGGATGGACTGCACCTACAAGACAAACAAATATCATATGTCGTTGTTCAACATCATGTGTCATATATCGGATAAGGTAACATTCACTTTGGATTGGTGTTTTTATGAGAGATGAGAAGGATCATAACTACATATGGGCCTTAGAACAGTTAAAGTTACTATTCCGTGGAAATGATCTTCCAAGGGTTATAATAACTGATAATAAACAAGCATTAATGACCGTGATTTCAGAAGTTTTCCCGGTGCACAAAATTTTCTTTGTACATTCCATATTGGGAAAAATGTGAAAAGGAATTGTCATGCGGTTATTGAACCACCAAAGAAGAATATTAAGAAGTCCAAGAAAGAAGAAGATAAGAACAAGTTCGATTAAGCCAACTATCACCCGAGGAACAAGAGAAAGAGAGAAGTAGAACTAAAGATATGGCGGACAAAGAACACAAAGAAAATCATATCAAATGGTTGAGTTTTCTAGGCTAGTAGAATGCCTTGGTTTGGTCCATCACCGAGGATAGATATGAAGAGAATTTGAATACGTTTATTGCTCATTGGGGTGAAAAGTATCCAAGTGTGGTAAAATATTGTAGGATCCAATGGTTGGATCCTTACAAAGAGAAATTTTTACGGGCATGAACCAACCGATATAGACACTATGATAATGAAGTCACTAGTATTGCAGAGTCCACTCACGATCGATTGAAGAAACTCTTAGATTTAAATCAAGAAAATATTATTACGGCGACTGAGGCAATGGAACAATATTTCAAGAATAATATTGATAGAGTTAAGAAAGCATTTGAAAAAAGCTCAATTGAGAGAATGACTACAAATTTGAAGGATGAAAAGTTTCTCTAGGGAATAGAGTACAATGTGTCACATCGGGCGATATCGTATATGATGAGATAATTAAATTGGGAGAGAGATTATGTCCAACTGGATGGTGTGTGTGTTTGCCCTACGGTATCGTCTACGGGTCTTCCATATCGTTATATGCTTGTGAAGTATAATGATGTGATAGCTATTGAGGCTATTGATCCGTTTTAGAAACGACTTTCTTTCATCCCTCCTCTTACAGAAGAAGACAGGGAAAACGTATGGTAAAATAAGGAAGCACGAGAATTCTTCAACACTTACGAAAGAGGAAACTCGGCTCAAAGACAAATTTTGTTAAGCCAAATAAGACGATTGAGTCACCCATACATGATAGACGTGGAGGAACCAATAAAAGAAAAGCCTATTGGTAGACCACCGACTAAATTGGCTAGGAAAAAAGAGAGAATTTTTTTGAAACAAACAAGTCAACGTGAGACAAAGCGTGAGGATAGTAAGAAAAGAGATCCATGTTCTTTTGAGATATCCGAAGCGAGGTATGATGAAGAACCGGCTCTTCCGAAAAAGAGGAAGGCAAAAGAATGAAGCTAGTACATCAAATCCACAACTTCAAGATGAAAATTCCCAAGCTATTCTCAATGTTCATGAGACACCGGTCGTAAAGAAGAGAGGTAGGCCGAAGAAGGAGCTTAGTACATCAACTCCGCTGTAATAAGATGAAAATCACAAGCTATCCCCAACATCGAGAAAGTACCGGGTCCAAAGAAGAGAGGTAGCACGAAGAAGGAGGTTAGTACATCTACTCCACAATATCAATATGAAAATTCATAAGTTGTTTCTACCGTTGATGAACAACCGGCTCCAAAGAAGAGAGGTAGGTCGAATAAGGAGCCTACTATATCAACTCCACAACAACAAGATTACAATGCCCAAGCTATTCTCAACGTTGAGGAAGTTCGGTTCCTTCCAAGAGTGGAAGTACATTGAAAAAAGTTGTGTCTCCGGAAATTGCCGAAGATGGTATGGAGATAATAAGGAAAACAAGAGGTAATATAAAAACCCCAAGAGATCCGAAAACCGGTAAGACAAAGCGAACCTGTCATACCATAACAGAAGAGTATATGAAGCAACTTCCCGAGATTATTCATGAATATGTTATATCAACGGACGATACGGATGGAGATGGAAATTGTGGTTACCATGTTATGACAGAGGAATTAGGATACTTTAAATCGGCTGATACATTGGGGATGATACAATACAAATATACAAGAATGCGTATGGCCGCAACACCAAAAAAAATAAAGAGTTTCTATGAAGCCACGATGGACAATGAACAAGAATTCAATGATTTGCATGCTCGTGTACTAGGCCAAAGGAACCCATGGACTTCCTTCCGTCGTCTTATTGGATGAGAATACCGGTGTGTGGGTATGTCATAGAGGATACATTTAATTGTGTGGTTCATTATTTTGCACCTGGGACGGGAAGTACGTTTACACCAAAATTTCAGGTGTGTGAAGGGTTGTTGACGAAAAGAAGAATTGTTTTGGCGTTCGTGAACGATAACCATTTTATCGTTCTCAAGTTAAAGGAAAATTGTTCGTTACCACCACTTTGTGCGTATACTAAATACCGACAGGAATGCCCAATCACTCTATTAGTTGGATGACAGAGTACAAGAAAAATCACAAATTGTGGGATGCTTTAAGTTTATCCGTGAAGCGACCTACGGTAGTAATTGAAATATTGTAAACTTGAGAGGATTCACTTTTGGGACTTAGTAAGAAATGGTTTTTTGTGGAGGTCGCTTATATTTTGTATTTTAAACTATGAATGAATCATGATAAATGAATGATATGATTTTATTTCAATTAATGGTTTGAAGTTTTGTGTCATGAATGGTTTTTAGATTAATGTAATGGTTGTCTTAAATATTGAACCTAAGTCGACACTGATATAACTATGCCGACTCTTAGTCGGCATATATAATATTAGTTTTGAGCATGCCGACGAATCCCTATGAATGATATGGCTATTATGTTAGGCACTGTCGGCATTGTTGTAATAGTAAACAACAACGCCGACTAAGAGTCGACATATCCTTGGTAGTGGAATACAATGCCGACTGAAGCCTATAAATAAAATGGCTATTATCTTAGGTATAATCGGTATTTTTTTAATAATTAAGGATAACCCCGACTGAATGTCGGCTCCTTATGGATAAAAATCGACAATGCCGACTTCAGCTGAAAAGAATACATAAACAAGTCACTTCTGAACTCCAAAATAAGCATGTTTCGAGCATGCCAACATAAGACTGGACCATGCCGACAATAGGGTCGACAATGCCGACTATGGAGTATACCATGACGAATATAACAAAAATATGAGAAATAACATTGAATAACATTTACACTTAGACTAATAAGATAATTAGATTCAAACTTGGGTTCACTAGTAGTACATTAGAACTTGGAAAAATATTAAACTAGACTAACTCGGTCTTACTAAAGAAACGCATTACATATTTTTCTTTTTCTCAGTGCGAGACTCAACTATTTTGGAATCTTCGAAATGATAAAACGACTCTCCTATCCATTTAGTGTATGCTTCATGTGCCATAAACTTGTCCCCTCTATGCCTAGCGAGAAACTCGTTGTACTTGATGCATAACTTCTTAGCATGAAAAAACTTATCAGCAACATAGTTGTCCCTGTAATCAAAGCGTGGACCTTTCTACTTCGCGTCCGACTTGGGAACGTAAGTTACTGATTTTACCAGATTCCAAAATATACCATGATCCCGATCTTCTTTTGGAAAATGTATCACGACGTAATAATTTCTAACCCATTCCGTCCCATCCACAACGAACTTTAATCTTTCCCTTAGTTGAAATTGGTCGTAACCTTGTTTCTTGAGTACCTGTTTTTCCATGGCACTAAGTGGTTTTCTTCTTTTGCGTATCTCTTCTTCCATAACACTAATTGATTTGGTAGTTAATAATGATGGAGTAGTTCGTTTGCATCTTCGGGGTATCTCTTCAATTGAATTGGTGGTTTATGATGAATTTTCCATTGCAAAAGAGTTCTTGTTTGAGAATAATGTTAAGGTTTTTGAGTATAAATATTATCAACGTTCGTTATATAGAAAAGCCCCCCCAACAACTACTTAGTTGGGAATCAAAACTAGCCGTTGTGTCTAGTTGGGTAGTTTTTTTTCAAAAAAATTGGCCGTTGGCTCTTTGATTGTGTCAAAAGGTACAGTCGCATTATTTTATATTCCACCATACCATACCGACTGGGTATCATTCAGTATCAGAATATATGACTATTTAGTCGGCATACATATAATTAGAAACTTGAGTGCCGACTAACTCAAATGTCCTCTGTCGGTATAAAAGTATATTTTTCGAGCATGCCGATAGAGTAATTTCCTAAATTATAAAAGGAATTTGTAAACTTTTGGCGTTGTTATAATAAGTACGACCATGCTGACTTGACCTATTATGTTATGTTAAGAAGATTTTAAAAATATATCATAAAGGACACATGATTTCATTGAATGAAAAGATATTACAAAGAAGCAAAAGACATTACAATGAAAGAAAATAACAAGACATAACAAAGAATATTACGACATTATAATGAAATAAAACGACATAACAATGGTTATAACACCACACTTAAAGTTCCACTTGAATATTTAACATATAGCGAAATACGTGTCCTTTTCTTGCATCAATTGATAGCATTCACTATGGCTGAATATTTTGCCATATTCTTTCTTGTATTCCTCAAGAGCAAGATCCCAATATAGATGAGACCTATTTTCATGTGGCTCGAACTCTTGATAATTTAGAATCTTCGTGTCGAACAAAACGGTTCTAAAATCCAAACATCTTTCATAGATTAACTCAAATATTTTCTTAATGGTTCGATAATTTCTTCCTTTTGAATTGCTACATAACTCCACAAAACACAATCAATACACGGAACCACAAATTTTTCGAATGTTGATCCAAGTTAACGTTTAGGTGTTGGCCATAACTAGTAATCGTTAACCAAGCATGAACTATAGTATCTTCAATCTTGGTAAATTTCAAAGGCATGTAAATGTGATTTTTTTTGGATGATGAAGAAAGGAGAAAAGTTGTGAGATGTGTGAGAAATGTGAATTTTTTGGATGATGAAGATATGAGAAGAGTTGTGAGATGTTTGAGGCTGAATTTATGGAAAATAAATCCCTATATAGAGCTTTAAGGCCCAACGGCTAGTTTTTTGAAAAATCAAGCCGTTGGGTACTAAATATTTCTAGTCCGCATGGTTCACTATCCCAATAACTATGCCGCCTATCTCTATTTCCTCCACAGAGAATTGGGTTACACTGTCGGCATCGAATTGGATGAGCCTACCAACTATGCCGACTAAAACATTTACCTACAAAATAAGGATTTTGATTTTTCAGCATTGAACGTTGAGTTTCGAGCATACCGACTATATTATTGAAATTACATAAACACAAGAATTTGGGTAATTTATTCACGCTAAAACCAAAATTTCATTGAATGAGAAGATAATACAATCAAACGAAAGACATTACAATGAAATGAAAAGATATAGAAATGGTAATTGATAATAACATTACACTTGAAGAGTTATTGTATACACCAAAACGAGTTATTATATACCAAGACTTCATAACATTCGAAATGACTGAAATTTTCACCATAGTGACGCTTAAATCCTTTAAGAGCAATAATTCTATGAAAATTTAAGATTTTAAACCAATAGTAAGTTAATATTATTTTCGAATCGGATTTGATTAACATGTAATTGATATATACTTACTCGCTTCTCACGGTCGAGATGAGGATAAGAGTCCTTCGCTTCGGACAAAGTGAATCTATGAAAAACACATGCATCACAGATGAAAAAATATATTTCCTTAACCGTATCCATCATTCTTGAATTTCGGTTGTCGTCTAACGCCACAAATATCATTAATACACGGTTCCAAAAAGGATCGGTGGTGTCGTCAATTCCTAGCGCCTAGTCGAACTTTGTAGTTTCCACCCACACACGAATGATGCCAATATCTTCTTTGGTGGTAAACCTAGCAACCATGTTTAATTTTTTAAGATTCGTGTTTTAATATGGGGAAATAAGAAGATATTTGTTGAGAGGAATGGGAATAGTATTTGTTGAGAGAAGTGTGAGTGTTCTTTGTTGAGAGAAGAGTTTTTTTAGGGAAAATATTACCCAATGGCTAGTTATGGCTCCATTTCCAAAAATCAAGTCATTGGGCACACAATGTTATGCTCAAAACTCCAGTCGTCAATGCTTTAAAATACACAAACAATACCGATAATAAACTCATTCAGCATCAGAGAATCCAAAGTGTTCAGTCGACATTGATCGCATATGTGTCGAGCATGTCGACTGACCACAATTGAGTTTTATAAAGGAAATAAGTTTCTAATCGACATTGTATCTCAGTTTTTCTCGAGAATGCCGATTATGGCACAACGGTTATTTTTCTAGCCATTGGAGGCATAGTCCATGTAGAGTTCCATATAAAATGTCTCAACTATTCTACTCTAACGCATATTTACCCCAAGATCAATATTGAACTTATTTTTGAAATTCCAAACCTTCCATTCACATTAGAAGATGGTCTATTGCTTGTTAAAGCGTCCATTCCGATATTCCTCGAGCGACCTAGCGAAAGGTATTCAATGTTTTGGAAAAGAGTGAAAAAATTCTTGGTGGATTTAGACGGAAATCTTAATCATTGGAAATGGAAAGACTTGGATGATCGATTCGACTACTATATCCGAGGGGAGATGAAAGAGTACGTAGATATGTTGACCAATATCATCCCGACGCTAGACTTGCGGAGAAAGTGAGTATATCAACATATTAGGTTATTCTTAGGATTCTTAATTACTTTGCATACTTTTGTTATGTTCGTATTATTATTGATTCTTTCAGAAGAGACGTGCTCTAAGTTTGTGGGAGGCAGGCAACGTCCGTCCCTTTCTCTATTATGATTGTTATCGATACTTTTAGCGCTGGGCTCCGGGATACATTAGATTATTAACCAATGGGATTCATTGATGTTTGTTGTATTCCTTGAACTTATTTGTTATCACGTAATGAATGAAAAAAAAATCGTTTAATAGTTACCTAATACAATAGCGCATGTCCAAAGGAGGTTAGAATTGTAGTCGTATATTAGCATTGTTGGCATCAAATTTTATCATAAAATTAATGCTGACTATTCTGTCGACATATCCTTGGTTGTCAAAAACAATAACCATTCATATTTCCAAATTAGCTCAGGGTAAGTGATGTGATCTAGAATAGTGGTAAAAAGAGTTCGTTACTAGACTTGTGAAGATAATGATTTTAGAAAATAATAGACTTAATCTAATTAAATAAAACAAAGCAAAATAAACTAGAGATGATTTTATCAAAGATGGAGAAAACCAGGAATCAGGACTCAGTTATTTCCAACAAATTATGTGATTAATCATGTAATCCTTTTTAAATAAGTTAAGCTCAAATATTGCCAAAATATGATTTTATGTAAACAAGCAGAGGTAAATCACAAGCATGGGACATTAGAGGTTGTCAACCCAGCATGACCCATCAAACAAAAACACCACTACTGAATGAAAACCGTTTTTCTATTTCAAATCTATGCAATTTAATAAGTAAAGAATTATAAAGAAATTAAATTAAATTAGACTTACCACATAATATTGAGGGAAAAACCTCCTCCATCATCCCAGTAAATGTACTTAGCTCATGGTGAAGAAAACTTGCTCAAAAGATCTTTTCATTGCTCCAAAAGTTGATTACAAGGTGAAATAATGGTGCAACAGCTGAACAGATACGTGTATAAGTGTTACAGAACAGGGTTCAGAATGTTACAGCAGAGAAAAAAATGGAACAGGAGAAAAGATCGGACGTAAAGTGTAGTAGAAGAACTGTTGAAGCAGCTTAAACAGCAACTGTTCCAGCGACAGAATGAACGACAGTTCGCTGGAGCCTTATGTTCTTCAGTTGTTCTTCCTCTTCAACAGCAGCAGAAAATTCAGTTTCTCTGTCTACTTTTCGGTGATCTCTGGCCGCTCTCTCCCCCTTTTTCTTCGACCCTCTTAGCTATATATAGGGTTAGCAAACCCTAATAGGTCTTGTGAAAGGATAAGGACCCAAAGAACAAGTCCAAATCCCTCTCAAACTAACGTGCAAATCCCAAACAGAATACAACTCTGTTTCCGGCTTGATTCATCCCTGTGTGGAGATTTTTCCAGCTGAAACGCTAACTTGACGTGTGTTGGAGATATTCTGGTTGATTAAATTCACTTGGGTGGTTTAGATTCATCCCAACTCACTAAAAACACGTACACAGAATCAAGAAGAGTTTACTTCACGTAAGACTCCAATTCCCGCCAAAATCGATTTTTCAAATTCAAAAGTGAGCTGCCCCCAATCCAAAGTGTGGGTGCCTTAATCCATTTTCCCGGGTGCCTTTAACACTTTTCGAGCCAATTTTTCCGCAAATGTTTATTTCTCAAAAATACCTACAAAGACATAAAAAGACATAATAAGTGTAAAATCGAGTACTATCGAAGCAGATATTCGGGCGCAATATAGACACAAAAATGTGCCTATCAGTAAGTTAGGTTATTCGGCATAGTTAAGTTTTTATATTCCATGCCGAAAGCTATGTCGGTATTGAGATGATTTAAACAAACTATGTCGACTTCTGATGAAAAGTATCCAGGATAAAGCTAAAAGACTCTACTATTCCGACAAAAGACTATACTATTCCGAAAAATTTGTCGGTTTATAATTAAAATAGAAAAACTATGCCGACTTTTAATTAGAAAATTGATGGAAAAAAATATAGGAACAATGTAATGCGGAAAGAAGAGTATAATATGCCGACAAAAGAGTCTGCTATGCCGACAGGTAACCTATCAATGCTGACTAAATTTTACCATGTTGAACAACTATTTTTTCTAAAGATTAATTGCATTGTTCAAATCAAACATAAACCTTAAACTAACAATCCTTAGTGTTGCAACCCAAATAAGAGTACCAAAATTTAAACAAACCAAACTGAAACCAATTAAACATTGTTTAACGAGACCCAAAGAAAATAAGTTCTATATTGTTCAAAGAAAACAAATATAAATCACTCCCGCATAGGCTTCTCGACGCCAACTTCTTCTTTTCACCAAAAAATCATTATTTTGGACATCCTCAATCTTCTTTAGTGTTTAATCGACCTGACGCATTTCTTCAAGGGTCAACGCCTCTCCTTTATCAACTTTACAACTAAATAGTTTGACAATACCACCGATTCGCTTTCCCTATTTTTCATATTCATACATACAACATATAGTTATTATATATGAAAAAATGCATCATTTTCCATTTGAATAAGAATACGGCATATAAACCAAAAAACAAAAGTATAAGCAAAAACTTACATACCACCGTTAATAAAAGCTTTGTGATTGAAGCATGAGATTGAGAAGAAGTTGGAGTAGAAGCTGGAGCAGGGGTTGGCTTCTTTTTTTCTTTATGGAAAGGGAGTTCAACATTTGCCGGACGTACCACGTAACCATGACCAAATTCTCTGAATCTCCTGTTATAGTAGGGATCCGCTTCACCATCGACACTAACAACCCAATCACTCACATTCACCTGACAATCAGTGAGCCTATCCCTCCAATGTTTATAGATTGGTTTCGGTGTGTAGGATATGACCGTTTGGATGAGATTGAACTACACTCATTAAATTGATGCGAGAAAATGTAATTTGGAGGATATAAAAACACTACACGTTTGGTGGTACCCTACTTTCCTCAATACACGAAAAGGATTGTACTTGAAAAATCCTCTTGGGTGAAACAACAATCCTTTATAAAAGGCAACATCATTAGCCATTTGGATATAGTGGTGCTCTTCTCTATCCTCCGTGTAAGGATCAAACACTACCTTATCGATTGTTATCGCATCCAATGCCAATCTTATTTCCATCAATCGTTTATTGTTACCTGGCTTTGGACTTCATTTGAACTGGTATCTAAGAGCTCTAACCCGCTCTTGTTATGTCTCCCAATCAGGATTGATAGTAAAATATTGCTTATCCTTGAACAATGTTGGGAAGTGTTCATACGCCCATACCTATGTCGAGATAATAGAGTTTATAAGAATTAACATGATGAAAATGTACTTGAAAAAAAGGACAACAACGATTAAATCGTTTCGAGCTTACCTGGAGGAGAGTCATATTCCCGACAAAATCCCTGCAGGTCGCCTTACAGGCCTTTCGTATCTCACTCAACAAATGTACAACCACTGCAGTGCCCCACGAGTAGATGGGGACCTGATCCATAAAATGCAACAATTTAAGAAAGTTGGCATTCACCCGGTTTCCACTAGTGTCAGGGAAGATCCTCGTTCCCAAGATATATAACATACAAGCAGCGGTTGTACGACTAATATATTCGGGACCCAATCTTCCATTCTCTTCTCTCTCGAGTGTCCCTCCAAAGGTTTCCTTGAGCATCTTGAGTTTGAAAGTCTTGGTAGTATAATCACTATTGGTATGGAAACTTTGTCTTGAAGTGTCGACGTCCCAACCAAACAACTTCTTAGTAAGAAAATATAACTGCTCCTATCCCAAGTCCTTGGTGTAATTTCCTTCTCTAACAGTTGTACCTCGCACTAGAAGGACTAGAATTTGTTGAGCATCATCGGGGGTCACAGTCATCTTGCCAAAGGGAAAATTCATGGTATTGGTTTCTCCGTAAAACCGTTCCAAAATACAATTCACCGTGACAACATCATAATTCACATAACTAGCAATCGTAGGATACAAACCGGAATGTTCAACTAAGTCTCTAACATCTTGACATTCCTTATCCAAATCCCAAACAGGCGTCGATTGGTGTCTGCATACACGCATTGTATCCTTGTGATCCTACAAAAAAAACACAAACATAAATAAACGATCATAAATCGTTTAATCCTTAAAAGAAAACATAAGCTGGTTCATCTTACATATGTTGAATAGATTATATGAGCCCAAGAGTCTTTGTAACCGAATAACAAATCTTTCTTTAGTAGTTTACCCCATAATTTGCCATCTTTACGAACAAGTAGCATATCTTCAGCATCAGGAATATGAGTCTTTTTATCTTTCGTTTCTTCTTCCTCAACTCCCACCTCAACCGTTTTTTCTTTCCATTTCCCTTTGTTTTTTGGAGGTGGAACTACATCAGGTACATCCTCCTCATCATTATCACCATCAATCGTTTCCCCTTTCATTTTCCTTTTTGTAGGAGGTATTATATCACGTATATCATCTTCCTCATCATCATCTTGGTTCCCAAGCAACTCTGCTTCAGTGGGTTTCCAGATTATTAATTTACTCTGGTCCCTTGGAACATGCTCATTACCTCTCTTTCCAGCACCCAAACGTTTACGGCCATTACGAGGAGGAATTGAATCAGGAGAGGCAAGAGGATTGTTCCCTGTTGAAGCGCCAACTTCCTTGGTAATCTTCTTAGGAGAAAAAGGTTCCTTTTCCTTTCCTATGGATGTATTACCTTTTGATCTAACAATCCATCAAAAAAAACTAATTAAGCATTTTATGTTTCACAAAGCGAGTCAGTCGACATAGAATAAACCACAGTAGACATTGATTCTTTACAAATCGAGCATGCCGACTGAGGAAATAATTACATTCACTTTTAGTCGGCATAGAATAGGAAGGCTATAAACCATACCGGCTGAATAGGTAGTTCTTTTACACATAGTTATCTCAGTCGACATAGCTCGTTTACAAAACGACCATGTCGACTGAGTAGTTTTTTTTTACAAAGAGTTTTCAAAGAGTTTAGTCGGTATTCTAATAAAAATTGTAAACAATACCGACCGTAGACATGTAAAAGTTCTGAATCTATTCCTATGTCAGTCGGTATGGTCTTTGAACTAAAATTTTACTAAATCAATAATTCACTGCCTATAGTCTCAGTCGGTATGGTCTTCATCTAAAATTCTATGCCGACAGATACTCTAAAACTAAAATTTAAGATCTGATTTTTCAATTCTAACCTATTTTAACAAGTTCAAATCAATAAAAACACTAAATAAAAGAATGGGAACCTCTTACTTTCTCATTGAAGTCATTTGATTAAGCGTTTGATTATCCTCCTCTTCTTCTTCTTCCAGTTGAGTTGCAATGGATGCTAACTTATATTTAAGATTTTGTTGCGCTTTTCGTTGAGATGCCGCAACGATTCCGGGATCGGGTTTAGATCTAGCACATTGTTTCTCTCTAGCCACGTTCTATTTGTAGATGGAATTAATCGACGATTTTTTTTTTGAATTCAACGATTAATTGAAGATGAAAATGAAACGGTTAGAGAAGTTATGGAGGTTTTAATGAAATGATAGAAGGAGGAGTAGAATGAGGAGAGAATAAAGGGAGAGAATAAAAATATTTTTTTTTTTTGTAAATTGGGGGATAATTGATTAGGGATAGTTATTAAGGTTAGGGATAAAAGGTATCATAGTAATATCACGACTACCAAAATTATGAAAAAACCCCTTATCAGGATTTCTAGGTTGGGCCAATCGAAAGTATCCCTCAATTTGTAGGGGTATCCCCCAATTAAACGTTCTTATTAAATAGGTTAGAGTTTAATGTTTTAATTTAAGTGATTTCGTAATTTAGTTTATGTTTTTATTTTTCCGAAGATTAAGGAAACCGCCGATCTCGATTTAGTGGGTACATCTTATATAAACCCTTACGAGACTAAACTCGTCCACTAGGGTCACCTAAGGGTTAAAAGGCTTGTTTCACATGTTAAGTGTAACCGTGATTCTTATGAAAGTGAGTTAGTTCTTAGTGTAAAATCTATTTTATAAATATGGTAGTTCTTAGTTTTTTTTATTGCCGTGGACTTGTAATCTAGTTGTTGTTTATAGTTATTGAATCATACAACACAACAACAATATTTTCTTCTCACTATTACTCAAGTTCCAATAATTTTAATTCTATTTTATCTTATCCCTATAATTCAATTTCAATTTTATATACATCTCACTGAATCCTACAGCACAACGACTCTCCAATTACTATTTTCTAACAAATACTTTTAAGCCAAAATCTTATAAATTGAACAATGTATCTACCAAACAGCACACACCGAAATAGGAAAAACATTTTTCCTTTTGTATCTCCTCTAGTGTTCTCTTTGCATCTAAAGGTTTCAAAGATTTTCTTCGTAAGTATGACTTTGTATTCTATAGAAGAAGATGTGGCAATCTCCAGAGCTTGGGTGAATGCTGCACGTCAACCTAATGTTATGCGCCACTTAGTTACGTCTAATGACTTTTGGAAGTAGATGCACAAAAATTATATTCAAGCCTTTGTGAATGTTCATCAAAGAACTAAGCAGGTTATACAAAAAGGGTTAGTGTCATTAAAAAGGAAGTAAGAATATAGGCAGATATCCTACGCCTATTTTATAGAACGAGAGCTCCTCAAATGACAGCTAAAATGATTGTAAGTAATATTAATTTTCTTTAAAAATATCTTATAATATTTTCCGTCCATTTAATCACTAAACTAGTTCATAAATATTACTTTGTGCAAGAGGAACTTGGAAGGAGATATTACTTTAGAAAAACCAGTACATAATTCAGATTTTATGAGTGCTACCTAGTTATCAAGGGCAGATGTCCGAATATTAATCCAGAACTTACACCTCGTGATCCCCCACCCCCTCCGCAGATGGAGATGAAGATTAAAGCAAACACTTTGTGGGTACATCTTCTGTAAACTCTCACGAGATCAACGGCGTAAAGCCTATATCAAAATTATGGAAATAAAATGTATTAGTGTTATGCCACCACCTTTCGCTAAGACCGGCGATAAAAGCCTTAACGTTACTTTTTGGATAATTTATTCTAAACATTGAACCAAATCCAGAATTATCGACAATTTCTTTAGCATAGGGATTCTGAGCAATAATGCCATACAATTCAATAACATGGCTTGTACTCCCTCGATGTTTTCTTATCGTATACCTAGATTCTCCCTTGGGTGTAAGGACCCGCAAGCAAATCAACCTCATTTGACTGGCCAAATAATTATTACGCCGCCTAATGATTTAATTAATTAGATTTGAACAATTAATTTTAATTTCAATAAAATATTAATTTGGAGAAACAAATAATACCATTAGATAGATCTCAGAAAAATACGCAAAATCAATTACTCGACCGCGTCATTCGAGTACCGGACGAAGAAGATACGACACTAGGATGGTAACGCGCATAGTTGACCATAGTCAACGGGTTTGACTTCTAAAATTGGCTATTCATTAGTTGCTTGGCTTGGCTATAAACATCTAATTAGGCCTTCGGATAATCAGTTTAGACTTTAAAGTTGAATTGTTAATTTGTGGCCCATAATATAAATGGGATTTTAGGCTCAGGCTAAAAAAAATATTATTCTTACTGTCAGGCCTAAAATATTTTTCAGTTTCTGTGACACCCGTAATTATTTGAAATTATAAAAAAATATGAATAACTCGCTATGCATTATATTTTTTCAGGGGTATAATTGGTAACCAAACTAGAATATAACATATCTAAAAATCCGTGTCTTGGAATTTTATAAATTTTATTCGTTGAAAAGTTTTTAAAGAGATCTACACAATGACTACATACAACAATATCAAATTTATAATTTTTATGAAAAAATCGGAGGTTTTGTCCTTTTAGGCACAAATTTTGAAAATTTGATACATGGTCATTATGCAGCCACCACAAAAGATGCATAACACATTATGCGACCACCAAAACACATTATGCAACTACATTTTGGTTTAGCATCCATTAATTTGCATTTGCAACCACTAAAACGATGTATATGCCTAAAAAATCATTCCAACGAAAAAAAGGATGCATAACGAATTATGCAACCACCACAATTGATGCATAACACATTGTGTATATA
This sequence comes from Papaver californicum, assembly GCA_023531435.1. Lineage (NCBI taxonomy): Eukaryota > Viridiplantae > Streptophyta > Magnoliopsida > Ranunculales > Papaveraceae > Papaver > Papaver californicum. The sequence continues at coordinate 2,889,951 of JAJJMC010015296.1, forward strand.
TATTTTGATTCATGCATCCACTAATTTGGTTATGCAACCACCGATTAAAATGGTATATATGCCTCAAGAATAACATTCCAACAACAAAAAAAGATGCATAAATACAATTTTATGCAATCATTTTTGTAGATGCATAAAAGATTATGAAGCCATTTTTTGATTGATAACAATATTAAAAACAAAATGGATGCATATTGCAATATGCTGCCATTTTCTCGACTGCATAAGAAATTACGCAGCCTTTTTTATAGCTGCATAACAGATTATGCAGTCATTTTTATAGCTGCATAACCAATTATGCAACCATTTTTTGGTTGAAAACAATGCTAAAAAAAAAGGATGCATAATGCAGTATGCTGCAATTTTCTCGGCTGCATAACAGATTATGAAGCCTTTTTTGTAGCTGCATAACAGATTATGCAACCATTTTCGCAAATGCATAACAAGTTATGGAGTCATTTTTGCATCTGCATAAAAAATTATGCAACTACTTTTTGGTTGATAACAATGCTAAAAACAAAATGGATGCATAATGCTATATGCTGCCATTTCTTGACTGCCTACCAAATTATGCAGCCATTTTGTAGCTACACAACAGATTGTGCAGCCATTTTCTCGACTGCATAACATATTATGCAGATATTTTGGTAGCTGCATAACAGATTACGCAACCATTTTTTGGTTGATAAAAGTGCTAAAAACAATAAAGAAGAATAATCATGCACATAAATAAACCATTCAATTTTCTCAACTGAAAGATATAAATGAGTAGCTAACTAGGTCAACAACTTGAGAGTCACCTCAAAGAACATATCGGAAACTATACTCCAAGTAATAGAACAACCAAAAGTTTCTCCGGCAAGATGATGTACACATATTTGTGTCTAATTTGGTCTCACTTCTCTATTCTTGTTAGTCCTTATTTTGTATTAATTTTGTATTTTCATTGTGTTTGCAGGTATTTTTGAGAAATAAATAATCGTGAAAAATGGCTGAAAAGTATAAAGGCACCCTCTTTTTGGATACGGGCACCCCAGCGGATAAAGGCACCCATCAGATGGTTCAGGGCACCCACCTTGTTTGAATTTGAATTTAAAATATGGCGGGAATTTTCTATCCTCACCTGTGTTAAATTTTGATTGAGTATTTGAAGGGGATTTTGAGATGTTATGATAAGATTATGCTTGCCTAAATGAGAGGAGTTTCATACAAATTTTAAGACCAAAATCTTGTTTCATAAGGAATCTCGACACAATCAGTTGGAAAAGGAAACAAATATTCTCGAGGAGTCTGTGAGATATTATTCTCGATTGTTACATAACAAAACAACTATTACTATCGAGTTTGAATAATAAACCAGAATCAACGAATCTGGTCGTGATTAAGAGAGAAAATAAAATATTCTCAAGTTATAAAAGAGAATTCTGTGAGAATTAATGGGAAGATTTGGGAAATGTTATGGGTATATAAAGGAGTGTCGAGGGTCAGAAAGGTGATATAGAGTCTAGGGAGAGCTTAGGAGACGAATAGAAGGCAGAAAAATTTGTTGTTGTTGCTGCATGAAGAACATAAAATAGGAAACAGTTTATTCAACCTCTCAGCCACGGTTTCTTCATCATTTACAACGGATATCTTCACATTTGCAACATTATCTTCAGTTGTAACAATTTCTTCAACTCATCTACAACAAATATATTAGCATTTGCAAGGTTTATCTTCGCCTTTCTCTGTAACAGTGAGTCTGTAACGCCTATAAATGTTGCAAACTCACTGTTTTCTTTATTTTTCTCATTTTTCATCATTTGTAAACACTTTGAGCCATGCACCATAATTTTGAGCGAGTGATTAATATGAGGAGCTAAACCCTATTTCATAGGCGACGAAGGAAGCTATTTTTCTAAAAATTATATGGTAATATTTATTTAATTAATTTATGCAATTCTTTTATGATTATTTGTCTTGGTTAAAAATTGATTTAATGATTTTTAGTAAACAATTGTGATTTCGTTTGATGGTACATGCATGGCCTAGGTTTTTGATGTTCCATGATTTTGTTATACAATTTTTATTTTGAAAATCTGCTTGTTGCAATATTTTAGAATCAAATTAAATGTAAGAATTGCATAACTATAATTATTGAATTAAATCACTTTAAAAATTTGGAAAATAGTGGAATCTTAGCCTCAGTTTTCTCTCAATCTTGTTATCAATTTTATTTGAGTTTTGCTATTTTTAGTCTTAGAAACTAGGTTTAAATCCAAATCTTCACAAGTCTTGAACGAACTTTTCTTACCACTATCACAAAAATCATCAATTTTTGGCGCCGCCGACGTGGACTTGTTTTTAGATTTGTTTTTAGTTTTAATTAGGTTAATTAGTTTAGTTAGATTTTTATTTTATTTTTTGTTTTTATTTTTTTATTTTACGTTTTTGGGTATTTTTCTTTGTATTACAGGTTTTGGATCAAAAAGAAATTGGAGTCAAAGATTATATTGATTGATTAGAGACTTGGAGTCAAAGACAAATCGAAAGAACGGAAAAAGAAGACAAGACTTTTTTTTAGTTAATTATTTTAGGGTTTTTATTTTTCTTTTTAGAAAACCGTATTAAGAAATTCTTAATATATTATTTTAGGTATTTTTCTGTTTTTTCTTATTTTTGGACTTTGGACTTTGAACTTTTGAACTTTATTATTATTTTTAAACCCTACGGAAGGGTATTTAAATATAAACTGCAACATGGAAGGACGACAATTACGATATTGTCTCGGCCCCTCGGGTTCGTACACTGACACATGAGTCGGTGGCCTGAGTCGACTACAACAGATTCATCCCACGTATGGTACGAGAGGTAAGACTCGATCAACCCAAGAATCCCCTGCAAGTAGGTTTACTGTATTTCTTCATATGCATATATGTTGAGGAACTGAATACGAATTTATTTTCTAGTAAAGGGCAAGGACTGGCCATATAAGATAAGAACTCGGATTTCATCACCGTTTCCTTCTTGCACGCCTTAGGAACACGTTACCTAACGTAAACCTAATCCTTAAAATTTAATTAGAAAGAAGACCGATAGGGTATCGAGCTTATTAGAAAGCCATTCAAAAGGACTGTATTGGATACTCTGTTAGCCTAACTTAAAGTTCAGGAAGATTATTTTAAGTTGATTCGAGCCGCCTTGTAACCCAAGGAAACGTTGCCAAAGAGGCAGGGTTATCAAAGCTCCTTAGAGCTTATCCTGTTTCTATTCGACTTAATCAAATTCAGATCGTTCTAAGAGATTTTCTAAAACTGTAACTAGTTGCCTTTTAGAAGATTAAAAGATGGTCTAGAAACAATCTAAGTGGATTCATCATGTTTTTTGTTTGCTAGATTCAATAGGTTTGATTTGGTTGAGTCGGCCTTGTTTGTGTTTGTTTAGAATTCCCTTCCAATCAAGAGTAATTTAATTGCATGCCCAGGCCGCCTAAAGCCTTGAGTGAGCGTGCCTGGAGAAAGGATTCTATTGGTCGTTTGATCATTGACGAAATAAAAACTATGTCTTTGAAATTGAGAATTTAGGAAACCCTTCTTTTGAGATCCCGATTTTTAAAAAATTTAGTTTTGAGAACTTGTCTCTTAGTGAGGAAGTTATTCATAATTCTCCAGTTATGCCAGATATGACAACTTTAAAAGATTTATTGAATCCCACTAGAACTTCTCGTCCATCATGTACCAAGTTAGCTGAAACTCAAGCAAACTATAAGTTAAAACCTGGGACCATACAGATGCTCCCAATCTTCTTAGGAAAAGAAAATGAAAACCCCTACTTTCACATTAGGGAATTTGAAGAAATATGTAGTACACTAAGAATTCACAACATGTTTAATGAAGCTTTGAAACTTAGGTTATTTCCTTTTTCCCTGAGAGACAAGGCCAAATATTGGTTATATAGTTTGTCATTTGAATCCATCGAAACATATGAACAACTTACCGCTGCCTTTTATCTAAATTTTTCCCTAGGCACAAAACATCATCTATTAGGCATGAGATTTCCAAATTTGTGCAGCAGAGGGAGAATCTTTGTATAGATATTTGGAAATGTTCAACGATTTATTGATACAATACCCCCATCACGGTTTAGAAAAGGTTAGACTAGTTCAGATCCTTTATGAATGGCAAGATTATCCAACGACTACCATGGTCGAGTCATTGTGTACAAGGAGTTTTGATAGTCAAACTGTTGATGAGGCAGTGACATTTTTGAATGAAATTTCCGAAAAGACCCATCAATGGGAATGTAGTAAAGAACCCAGAGAATTTTTTTACTGAGCAGAGGTAATGTCAATATGGTAGATGAAATTCTTGAATCAGATGCCAAAATTGCAATTATAGAAAAAGGTTAGAAGCCATAGAATTGAGTCAATCTAGTTGTGGAATAGATCCCAAGTCATGTTGCGAAGGACAGACTTTAGATATGATAACCGTCATAAGTTTGACCCAAATTTAGAAACCTATAACCCTGGTTGGAGAAATCATCCAAACCTTTCTTGGTCTAAGGGCCAAAATCAAGGTCAGTCTAGTAACCCTCAGGTTCCCCGAGGTTTTGGTTATACTAAGAATCCTTCTGGACCAGCAAAATTTCAGAATCCGTTGGAAAGACGGTCATGAGTTTAGCAGAGTCTGTCGCCTCATTAACTCAGAACACTAAAGATTTTCAGCAGTCTGTCAACCAAAGTATACGAGAAAATCAAAAGATTATTTAGGCTAACAGTCAAGCTATTTCTAATTTTGAAAACCAGGTTGGTCAAATCGTTGAATCTTTGAGAGAAAGAGAAAAAGGCAAGTTCCCTAGTCAACCACAACCCAACCCTAGAAGAGTTCATGAGTTATCTTGTGAGAAATCATCAAATAATGTGAATTCAATTAAAACCCTTAAGGGTGGTAGAGTGGTAGAGAATAAGGTAACCTTGCCCGATAGTGAACATGCTGTAGTTCACCCTTATGAGATTGTAGTTGAAGAGACTGATAAAGTCTCTAAAGAGTCCAATGTGGTTCCCATTGAGCCCATTTGTTCCTAAAGCCCCATTCCCACAACTTCTAGTACCAACTAGCAAGTCAACATCAATCTTCCTTTATTAGATGCAATTAGGAAGATTCCTACTTATGGAAAGTTCTTTAAGGATCTTTGTACGCGAAAGTGAAAGATTAGTGTACAGAAAAAAACATTTATGGCTAGTCATGTGAGTTCTATTATCCAGAAAAAAACAACTCCTAAGTACAAAGACCCAGGTTCCCTTAACATTTCTTGCACAATAGGTAACTACCGTATAGAGAAAGCGTTACTTGACTTAGGAGCTAGTGTGAACTTACTTTCATACCAAGTGTACCTCCACCTAGGACTTGGTGACATAAAACCTACTCAGGTAACACTTCATTAGCTGATAGGTCTATGAAAATTCCTCGTGGTTTTGTCGAACATATTCTTATTGAGGTCGATATGTTTATTTATCCTATGGATTTTTTTTATCCTAGATACCCAACTTGTTCCTGACCCAGAAAACCAGATACCTGTGATATTAGGTCGCCTTTTTTATCTACATCTAATCCGATCATTAACTGTCGAAATGGTATTATGAATTTATCTTTTGGTAATATCACTATTGAGCTGAATATTTTTAATATTAGTAAGCAACCCCCTGAGCTAGATGACACGTGCATTGAAGAGGTGAATATGATAGGAACATTAATTCAGACGCATTACCAAACATCTTATCTGAAGATACATTAGAGAGTTTTTTAACCCATTTTTGCTTAGATTTCGATGATGTTAGAACCATTGATCAGGTGAATGCTCTATTAGACTCTACCCCTATGTTAGATACTAATAGATGGAAAGCTAAGTTCGAACCACTATCGTTTTTCTAATTCTACCTTAAATCCTTCTTTAGAAGGGCCTCCTAAGTTGGACCTCAAGCCATTGCCATATACTCTGAGATATATGTTTTTAGGCCCATCTAAGAATTTGCCTGTAATTGTAGCATCCGACTTGCATAGTGGTCAGGAAAGTAGGCTAGTGATCGTAATTCAAGACAACAAGGAAGCTCTAGGGTGGACCTTAGCAGACATTAAGGGTATAAGTCCTATTGTTTGTATGCATCAGATTCATTTAGAGGACGACACCAAACTTTCTAGGGAGATGCAGCATCGACTGAACCCTAACATGAAAGAAGTAGTTCAAACTGAGGTGCTTAAGTTGTTAGATGCAGGTATTATGTACCCCATTTCAGACAGTAAGTGGGTCAGCCCCGTTCAGGTTTTTCTTATGAAATCAGGTATCATTGTAGTCCAAAATGAAAACAATGAGTTAATCCCAACCCGAGTGACCACGGGGTGGCGTGTTTGTATTGACTATAGAAAATTGAACAAGGTCACAAGGAAGGACCACTTTCCCCTTTCTTTCATCGACCAAATGCTAGAGTGATTTTATGGACATAGTTATTATTGCTTGTTAGATGGCTACTCTGGTTATAATCAGATTTTTATTTCCCCAGAAGGCCAAGAGAAAACTACTTTTACCTGTCCCTTTGGTACCTTTGCGTATAGACGCATGCCTTTCGGGTTGTGTAATGCACCCGCTACTTTCAGCGCTGCATGATGACCATTTTTTCTGACATGGTAGAACGGTTTTTAAAGGTCTTTATGGATGATTTTTCAGTGTTTGGTTCATCTTTTGATAAGTGCTTGCATCATTATACATTAATGTTGACTAGATTTAAGGAAAAGAATGTAGTGCTTAATTGGGAGAAATGTCATTTCATGGTTCGATTAGGAATTATTTTAGGGCATATCGTATCTTCTAAGGGTATAGAGGTAGACAAAGCCGAAGTTGACCTTTTTAAGAATTTACAGGTTCCCAAAACCGTAAGAGATACTAGGTCATTCTTAGGGCATGCAGGTTTTTATCGTCGATTCATTAAGGATTTTAGCTTGATTTCTAGACCTCTTGTCAATTTTCTTGCAAAAGATATTAAGTTTGTCTTTGATGATGCTTGTTTAGAGGCTTTTGAGAATTTTAGTACTTTACTCACTACCACCCCCTTAGTACAGGCACCTAACTGGAACCTACCCTTTGAAATCATGTGTGATACTTCAGATTATGATATTGGTGCTGTGCTAGGTCAACGAGAAAATAAATTACTTTATGTGATTTACTATGCTAGAAAATCTCTGAATGATGCCCAAATGAAACTACACCACCATAGAAAATGAATTGTTAGCAATTGTTTTTGCCTGAGACAAGTTTAGATCATATCTCTTAGGTTCTAAGGTCATAGTCTTTACTGATCATGTTGCTTTGAAGTATCTTCAGTCCAAGAAGGATACTAAACCTAAATTGATTAGATGGATCCTTTTGTTACAAAAATTTTCTCTAGAAACTAAAGACAAAAAGGGTGCAGAAAATTTAGTAGCGGACCACTTGTCTAGGCTTGTTTTTGATTCACTTGATGATTTCCGTCATGTGAGGGATAGTTTTCCTGATGAAAAACTTTTCCTGATGAAAAACTTTTCCTTGTTTCTCGATTACCTTGGTATGCGAATATAGTGAACTATCTTGTTACTGGTCGAATTCCCCAACATTGGGGTAAACAAGATCATTCTAGGTTTTTAGCCGAGGTTAAACATTTCTTTTGGGATGATCCTTATATGTTTAAGTATTGTTCATACCATATTATTAGGAGATGTATACCTGAGAATGACCAGTCCGGTATTATTTCTTTTTGTCATGATCATGCTTGTGGGGGTCATTTTAGTACTAAGAAAACCGCTGCTAAGATATTGCAGTGTGGATTCCACTGGCTTTCATTGTTTACACCCAACGTTACTGTGTTACTTGTGAGCGTTGCCAGAAATTAGGAACCATTTCCCGTAGAAATATGATGCTTTTGAAACCCATTCTAGTTATTGAGGTCTTTGATGTGTGGGGAATTGATTTTATGTGTCTATTTCATAATTCTTTTGGTTAATTTTACATCGTTGTTGCTGCAGACTACGTGTCTAAGTGGGTTGAGGCAGTTTTATGTAGAACAAATGACCACAAGGTTATGGTCCAATTTTTGAATGACAACATATTTGCACGTTTTGGTACACCGCAGGCTATAATTAGTGATGGAGGGCCACACTTTTGTAATCGACAATTTAGGCTTTTGATGAAGAAATATGGTATTACCCACAAAGTAGCTACCCCATATCACCTACATACTAGTGGTCAAGTACAGGTTTCCAACAGGTAGATAAAACGTATTTTAGGAAAAAAGTTAATCCTAATCGGAAAGACTGGTCATTAAGGATTACTGATGCTTTATGGGCTTACCGTACTGCGTTTAAGACCCCAATTGGAATGTCACCTTATTGTCTAGTTTTTTGCAAGGCATGTCACCTGCCCATCGAGATAGAGCGTAGAGCACATTGGGTTGTAAAGCAACTTAATTTTTCGCTTGACAAGGCAGGAGATCATAGGAAGCTCCAACTAAATGAGTTGGACGATATTCGTAGAGATGCATACGATAGTACTAATAAGTATAAGAAAAAAATGAAACTTGTGCATGATAGAAATATTTTAAGAAAGTCATTTTCTCCAGGTCAAAAATTTCTTTTGTATGATACCCGTTTGCATCTATTCCCCGGGAAGTTACGCTCTCGGTGGACGGGTTCTTTTATAGTACGCATTGTTTTTCCAAATGGTGTTATTGAGATTGAGAGACTGGATGGTAGTAGTTCTTCAAAGGTTAACGGTCAAAGATTGAAACCCTTTTTAAAGCCTTTTCCTGCAGGTGATGTTGAGGAGGTCCCTCTGGAGGACCCTGCTTACCTTGATTGACCATCAAGGATGTTGGTGTACATTAGTAAGTTTTTGTAGGTTTTTGTTTTAATTTTTTTTTTTATTCTCCAAAGAAGGATTTTTACGCTTCACCCAGGTACTATCTTTCTGACTTACCTTTTTATTCCTCTAGTTTCCTATATTTTTGGTATTGCACTTTAATTTTAAACATTGAGGACAATGTTAGGTTTAATTTTAGGGGTAAGGAAGAAAATTTTAGTTGAAATAATAAAACTTCAAACTTTAGAAACTTGTGAACAATTAAGGATGGCACTAGCCATTCTAGGTAGAGAGGAACTTAGCTCTTTTTCTATAGGAATTGGTGTGCCCGGCTAAATGGTCCATTCATAAAAGGATGCCTAGCTCAGGTGTTAGAAATAACATGATAGTTGTCACTATATCTTGGAGTCTATCTCGACCATATCACCTTTTATTTTTATTATTGTAATTTCTTGTGTTTCTCTAAGTGATTTGGTGGGCACCAATATCGAAGTGTTATCACCGCCAGGATGAAGTAGAGTGTTTGAGATCAAGCCCCATTATTGTATTATTTAAACCATTACTAAAAAAAAATAAAAAAATCGAGTATTGACACTTTGATAGCAATATATGTGTGTTCTCCCTGTCTCCGTCGCCTAAGGAAGCGTGGAACACATGATCCATGATAACTATCATGTAAGATGCTGATAAGGAGCATGCACTTGGATTCATTTTATCCAATCATGTTATCAGTACATTTAAAAATAATAAATAAATAATTTATTTTTAATAAATCGACCGCTGGGATCCTTGTATATACCAGCTGAGTCGATATTAGTAAAAGGATTAAAACCAGCGGGAGCGTATCTCAATCCATTAGGATTCATCCTGGCACTGACCTTCAGACATATATGGGAAACACCGTTCACCTTAGTCAGCATGCACAAACTTCATTTTGTCTATATCCATCTTCTAAATCTTTTCATGTGATTGTACTTTGATAGATTCTGAGTATCGTGGTTGAACAACTATCTAAGTAGAGTTTTGAATTCTTGTATGAATTTTAGAATGCTGAGTGAAAACTCGTGTACAAAATTGGACTCATATAGGGTAATGATTCTTATAGGCGAAGAATTTAGTATGCCAACTAAATAGCTTGTTTAGTGTCTATCCTCAATCGTTCACAGGTATCTAGGATTTGGAGTAAAGGTTTTGTGCGTATACCTCTTGTAAACCCTCACGAGATAAAACTCGTCCACTAGGGACACCTAGGAGTTTAAAGGCTTATTGCACACCCTAAGTGCAATCGCGATGAGTTAGGATTTTTATTTTCTAGATTTGCTCGAGGACTAGCAAATAATAAGGTTGGGGGTATTTGATAGACACATATTTATGTCTAATTTGATACCACTTCCCTAATCTTGTTAGTCCTAATTTTGTACTAATATTGTATTTTCATTGTGTTTGTAGGTATTTTTGAGAAATATATAATCGTGAAAAATTGGATGAAAAGTGTTAAAGGCACCCTCTTTTTAGATACAGGCACCCCCAGCGGATAAAGGCACCCAACGGATGGTTCAGGGAACCCACCTTGTTTGAATTTGAATTCAAAATTTGGCGGGAATTTTCTATCCTCACCTGTGTTAAATTTTGATCGAGTATTTGAAGGGGATTTTGAGATGTTATGACAAGATTATATGCTTGTTTAAATGAGAGGAGTTTCATACACATTTTAAGAACGAAATCTTATTTCATAAGGGAATCTCGACAAAATCAGTTGTAAAAGGAAAGAAATATTCTCGAGGAGTCCGTGAGATATTATTCTCGATTGTTACATAACAAAACAGCTATTACTCTCGAGTTTGAAGAATAAACCAGAATCAGCGAATCTGGTCGTGATTAAGAGAGAAAATAAAATATTCTCGAGTTATAAAAGAGAATTCTGTGAGAATTAAATGGGAAGATTTGGGAAATGTTATGGGTATATAAAGGAGTGTCGAGGGTCACAAAGGGGATATAGAGTTTAGGGAGAGCTTAGGAGACGAATAGAAGGCAGAGAAATCAATTCAGAAAAATCTGTTGTTGCTACATGAAGAACATAGAATAGGCAACAATTTATTCAACCTCTCAGCCACGGTTTCTTCATCCATTTGCAACGGATATCTTCGCATTTGCAACATTTATCTTCAATTGTAACAGTTTCTTCAACTCATCTACAACAAATATCTTAGCATTTGCAACGTTTATCTTCATCCTTTCTCTGTAACAGTGAGTCTGTAACGCCTATAAACGTTGCAAACTCACTGTTTTCTATATTTTTCTCATTTTTCATCATTTGTAAACACTTTGAGCCATGCACCATAATTTTGAGCGAGTGATTAATATGAGGAGCTAAACCCCATTTCATAGTCGACGAAGGAAGCTATTTTTCTAAAAATTATATGATAATATTTATTTAATTAATTTATGCAATTCTTTTATGATTATTTGTCTTGATTAAAAATTGATTTAATGATTTTTATTAAATAATTGTGATTTTGTTTGATGGTACATGCATGGCATAGGTTTTTGATGTTCCATGGTTTTGTTATACACTTGTTATTTTGAAAATCTGCTTGTTGCAGTATTTTAGAATCAAATTAAATGTAACAATTGCATAACTATAATTATTGAATTAAATCACTTTAAAAATTTGGAAAATAGTGGAATCTTAGCCTTAGTTTTCTCTCAATCTTGTTATCAATTTTATTTGAGTTTTTCTATTTTTAGTTTTAGAAACTAGGTTTAAATCCAAATCTTCACAAGTCTTGAACGAACTTTTCTTACCACTATCACAAAAATCATCAATTTTTGGCGCCGGCGACGTGGACTTGTTTTTAGATTTGTTTTTAGTTTTAATTAGGTTAATTAGTTTAGTTAGATTGTTATTTTATTTTTTATTTTTATTTTTCTATTTTACGTTTTTGGGTATTTTTCTTTGTATTACAGGTTTTGGATCAAAAAGAAATTGGAGCCAAAGATTATATTGATTGATTAGAGACTTGGAGTCAAAGACAAATCGAAAGAAAGGAAAAAGTAGACAAGACTTTTTTTTAGTTAATTTTTTATAGGGTTTTTATTTTTCTTTTTAGAAAACTGTATTAGGAAATTCTTATTATATTTATAATTATTTTAGGTATTTTTCTGTTTTTTCTTATTTTTGGACTTTGGACTTTGAACTTTTGAACTTTATTATTATTTTTAAACCCTACGGAAGGGTATGTAAATATAAACTGCAATAGGGAAGGACGACAATTACGATATTGTCTCGGCCCCTCGGGTTCGTACACAGACACATGAGTCGATGGACCGAGTCGACTACAACCGATTCATCCCCCGTATGGTACGATAGGTAAAGCTCGATCAACCCACGAATCCCCTGCAAGTGGGTTTACTGTATTCCTTCATATGCATATATGTTGAGGAACTAAATACGAATTTATTTTCTAGTAAAGGCCAAGGACTGGCCATATAAGATAAGAACTCGGATTTCATCGCCGTTTCCTTCTTGCACGCCATAGGAACACGTTACCTAACATAAACCTAATCCTTAAAATTTTTGACTAGAAAAAAGACCGATAGGGTATCGAGCTTATTAAAAATCCATTCAAAAGGACTGTATTGGATACTCTGTTAGCCTAACTTAAAGTTCAGGAATTCGAGCCGCCTTGTAACCCAAGGAAACGTTGCCAAAGAGGCAGGGTTATCAAAGCTCCTTAGAGCTTATCCTGTTTCTATTCGACTTAATCTAATTCGGATCGTTCTAAGAGATTTGCTAAAACTGTAACTAGTTGCCTTTTGGAAGATTAGAAGATGGTCTAGAAACAATCTAAGTTGAGCCATCATGTTTTTTGTTTGCTAGATTCAGTAGGTTTGATTTGGTTGAGTCGGCCTTGTTTGTGTTGTTTAGAATTCCCTTCCAATCAAGAGTAATTTAATTGCATGCCCATGCCGCGTAAAGCCTTGAGTAAGCGTGCCTGGAGAATAGATTATATTGGTCGTTTGATCCTTGACGAAATAGAAACTCTGTCTTTGAAATTGAGAATTTAGGAAACCCTTCTTTTGAGAGCCCGATTTTTAAAAACATAGTTTTGAGAACTTGTCTCTTAGTGAGGATGTTATTCCTAATTTTCCAGCTATGCCAGAAATGACAACTTTAAAAGATTTGTTGAATCGTCCATCATGTTCCAAGTTAGATGAAACTCAAGCAAACTATAAGTTAAAACCTGGGACCATACAGATGCTCCCAATCTTCTTAGGAAAAGAAAATAAAAACCCCTACTTTCACATTATGGACTTTGAAAAAATATGTAGTACCCTAAGAATTCACAACATGTCTAATGAAGCTTTGAAACTTAGGTTATTTCCTTTTTCCCTCAGAGACAAGGCCAAATATTGGTTATATAGTTTGTCATTTGAATCCATCGAAACATATGAACAACTTACCGCTGCCTTTTTATCTAAATTTTTCCCTAGGCACAAAACATCATCTATTAGGCACGAGATTTCCATATTTGTGCAGCAAGAGGGAGAATCTTTTTATAGATATTTGGAAAGGTTCAACGATTTATTGATACAATGCCCCCATCACGGTTTAGAAAAGGTTAGACTAGTTCAGATCCTTTATGAAGGGAAAGATTATCCAACGACTACCATGGTCGAGTCATTTTGTACAAGGAGTTTTGATAGTCAAACTGTTGATGAGGCAATGACATTTTTGAATGAAATTTCCGATAAGACCCATCAATGGGAATGTAGTAAGGAACCTAGAGAAATTTTTTACTGAGCAGAGGTAATGTCAATATGGTAGATGAAATTCTTGAATCAGATGCCAACATTGCATTTATAGAAAAAGTTTAGAAGCCATAGAATTGAGTCAATCTAGTTGTGGAATAGAGCCCAAGTCATGTTGGGAAGGACAGACTGTTGAAGAGAAAGCCCATGCTCTTTAGAATAACACTAGATATGATAACCGTCATAAGTTTGACCCATATTTAGAAACCTATAACCCTGGTTGGAGAAACCATCCAAACCTTTCTTGGTCTATGGGCCAAAATCAAGGTCAGTCTAGTAACCCTCAGGTTCCCCGAGGTTTTGGTTATACTAAGAATCCTTCTGGACCAGCACAATTTCAGAATCCGTTAGAAAAGACGGTCATGAGTTTAGCAGAGTCTATCGCCTCATTAACTCAGAACACTAAAGATTTTCAGCAGTCTGTCAACCAAAGTATACGATAAAATCAAAAGATTATTCAGGCTAATAGTCAGGCTATTTCCGATTTAGAAAACCAGGTTGGTCAAATCGTTGAGTCTTTGAGAGAAAGAGAAAAAGGCAAGTTCCCTAGTCAACCACAACCCAACCCTAGAAGAGTTCATGAGTTAACTTCTGAGAAATCATCAAATAATGTGAATTCAATTAAAACCCTTAAGAGTGGTAGAGTGGTAGATAATAAGGTAACCTTGCCCGATAGTGAACATGTTTTAGTTCACCGTTATGAGATTGTAGTTGTAGAGACTGATAAAGTCTCTAAAGAGTCCAATGAGGTTCCCGCTGAGCCCGATTTTGTTCCCAAAGCCCCATTCCCACAACTTCTAGTACCAACTAGGAAGGAATCCAACTTTAATGATATATTGGATATTTTTAAGCAAGTCAACATCAATCTTCTTTTATTAGATGCAATTAGGAAGATTCCTACTTCTGGCAAGTTCCTTAAGGATCTTTATACGCGAAAGCGAAAGCTTAGTGTACATAAAAAAACCTTTATGGCTAGTCATGTGAGTTCAATTATCCAGAAAAACACAACTCCTAAGTACAAAGACCCAGGTTCCTTTACCATTTCTTGCACGATAGGTAACTACCATATAGAGAAAGCGTTACTTGACTTAGGAGCTAGTGTGAACTTACTTTCGTACCATGTGTACCTCCACCTAGGACTTGGTGACATAAAACCTACTCAGATAATACTTCAGTTAGCTGATAGGTCTATGAAAATTCCTCGTGGTTTTGTCGAACATATTCTTATTAAGGTCGATATTTTTATTTATCATGTGGATTTTGTTATCCTAGATACCCAACCTGTTCTTGACCCAGAAAACCAGATACCTGTGATATTAGGTCGCCCTTTTTTAGCTACATCTAATCCGATCATTAACTGTCGAAATGGTATTATGAATTTATCTTTTGGTAATATGACTATTGAGCTGAATATTTTCAATATTAGTAAGCAACCCCCTGAGCTAGATGACACGTGCATTAAAGAGGTGAATATGATAGGAACATTAGTTCAGACGCATTACCAAACATCTTATCTGAAGATACATTAGAGAGTTTTTTAACCCATTTTTGCTTAGATTTCGATGATGTTAGAACCATTGATCAGGTGAATGCTCTATTAGACTCTACCCCTATGTTAGATACTAATAGATGGAAAGCTAAGTTCGAACCACTACCGTTTTTAATTCTACCTTAATTCCTTCTTTAGAAGGGCCTCCTAAGTTGGACCTCAAACCATTGCCATATACTCTGAAATATATGTTTTTAGGCCCATCTGAGAATTTCATGTAATTGTAGCATCCGACTTGGATAGTGATCAGGAAAGAGGCTAGTGATCGTAATTCAAGACAACAAGGAAGCTCTAGGGTGGACCTTAGCAGACATTAAGGGTATAAGTCCTATTGTTTGTATGCATCAGATTCATTTAGAGGACGACACCAAACCTTCTAGGGAGATGCAGCGTCGACTGAACCCTAACATGAAAGAAGTAGTTCAAACAGAGGTGCTTAAGTTGTTAGATGCAGGTATTATGTACCCCATTTCAGACAGTAAGTAGGTCAGCCCCATTCAGGTTTTTCTAATGAAATCAGGTATCACTGTAGTCCAAAATGAAAACAATGAGTTAATCCCAACCCGAGTGACCGCGGGGTGGCGTGTTTTATTGACTATAGAAAATTGAACAAGGTCACAAGGCAGGACCACTTTCCCCTTTCTTTCATCGACCAAATGCTAGAGCGACTATATGGACATAGTCATTATTGCTTTTTAGATGGCTACTCTGGTTATAATCAGATTTTTATTTCCCCAGAAGACCAAGAGAAAACTACTTTTACCTGTCCCTTTGGTACCTTTGCGTATAGACGCATGCCTTTCGGGTTGTTTTATGCACCCGTTACTTTTCAGCGCTGCATGATGACCATATTTTCTGACATGGTAGAACGATTTTTAAAGGTCTTTATGGATGATTTTTCAGTGTTTGGTTCATCTTTTGATAAGTGCTTGCATCATTATACATTAATGTAGACTAGATGTAAGGAAAAGCATTTAGTGCTTAATTGGGAGAAATGTCATTTCATGGTTCGATTAGGAATTGTTTTAGGGCATATCGTATCTTCTAAGGGCATAGAGGTAGACAAAGACGAAGTTGACCTTTTTAAGAATTTACAGGTTCCCAAAACCGTAAGAGATATTAGGTCATTCTTAGGGCATGCAGGTTTTTATCGTCGATTCATTAAGGATTTTAGCTTGATTTCTAGAGCTCTTTGCAATTTTCTTGCAAAAGATATTAAGTTTGTCTTTGAAGATGCTTGTTTAGAGGCTTTTGAGAATCTTAGTACTTTATTCACTACCACCCCCTTAGTCCAGGCACCTAACTGGAACCTACCCTTTGAAATCATGTGTGATACTTCAGATTATGATATTGGTGTTGTGCTAGGTCAACGAGAAAATAAATTACTTTATGTGATTTACTATGCTAGAAAATCTCTGAATGTGCTAGGTCAACGAGATGTTATTCTCGATTTTTACATAACAAAACAGCTATTACTCTCGAGTTTGAAGAATAAAACAAAATCGGCGAATCTGGTCGTGATTAAGAGAGAAAAGAAAATATTCTCGAGTTATAAAAGAGAATTCTATGAGAATTAAATGGGAATATTTTGGAGATGTTATGGGTATATAAAGGAGTGTCGAGGGTCACAAAGGGGATCTAGAGTTTAGGGAGAGCTTAGGAGACGAATAGAAGGCATAAAAATCAAATCAGAAAAATATGTTGCTGCTGCTGTATGAAGAAAAAAGAATAAGCAACAGTTTATTCAACCTCTCATCCACGGTTTCTTCATCCATTTACAACGGATATCTTCGCATTTGCAATATTTATCTTCAACTGCAATAGTTTCTTCAACTCATCTGCAACGGATATCTTAGCATCTTCAGCCTTTCCCTATAAAAGTGAGTCTGTAACGCCTAAAACGTTGCAAACTCAGTGTTTTCTTTATTTTTCTCCTTTTCATCATTTGTAAACACTTTGAGCCATGAACCACAATTTTGAGCAAGTGATTAATATGAGGAGGTAAACCCCATTTTTGAGGCGACGAAGGAAGCTATTTTTCCAAAAATTATATGGTAATATTTATTTAATTAATTTATGCAATCCTTTTATGATTATTTTCCTTGGTTAAAAATTGATTTAATGATTTTTATTAAACAATTGTGATTTCATTTGATGGTACATGCTTGACCTAGGTTCTTGATGTTCCATGCTTTGTTATACAATTTTTATTTTGAAAATCTACTTGTTGCAATATTTTAGAATCAAATTAAATGTAAGAATTGCATAACTATAATTATTGAATTAAATCACTTTAAAAATTGGAAAAATAGTGGAATCTTAGCCTCAGTTTTCTCTCAATCTTGTTATCAATTTTATTTGAGTTTTGCTATTTTTAGTCTTAGAAACTAGGTTTAAATCCAAATCTTCACGAGTCTTGAACGAACTTTTCTTACCACTATCACAAAATTCATCACAAGACAATGCAAAATTATTCTGTACTATGAAACCTGCGCTTACAAAAAATGACAATCCCTCTACTCATAACATTTTACACTATGCTTTTAATGTATATAATCATATCGGAAACTATATAAAGAAGTAATAATGAATAACATAGGACCAACTGACATTTTATAGTATTCACAATCTGCTCACCTAAATTGGTCAACATGCTTAATCAAGGGTAACGCCTTTTGAACATTCCATGTTACTCTTTATACTCGGTTTGTTAGCTATTGCATAGAAGAGCCTTCATTTTCTCGTCATCTGTAATTTTCAAAATTTGAGCAAATGCATCTAAAAGGAAAACGACTGAAATACGACCACCATAAAATAAAATAAAGAAAAGAAAGATAAATAGCTAAAATATATTCTCAGACCTGAACTGTTTTATAAGAATTGGAACTAATACAGATCCAGATGATCAACTTGCAAAATCTAAGATAATAAAGAAAGAAGAAAGAGATGATTACATACCTTAAATCTTCTATGAATCTTTGATTCGAAGCTAGTTGTCGATCCATCTCCAGATCTCTGATTCGAATTAAAAAAACAACAACTAATCTTTATTTCCAAACTTAGAGAAACTATGAATCCATAAATAGAAGAACAAAAAACAAAGAGACGAAGAAGGAATAGAAACGAAAATAAAATTTTGGAAAATATGGGTTTGTGAGGAATATTCACTGAAGAAATGGGTGCGACAGTGAAGTTTTTTGAACGTGGGTATGTGGGTGTAAAAAACTGAAAAAATTGGTCTGACAATAGATTTCACTAATATAAATCCAAACTTATTAATATATATTCAATTATGTAACATAGGTGTAATTATAAATTATGTAGTATATATTTAGTAGATAAGAATTGATGGATGTAGATAACTCAAACTTATTCTTAATTAATCACTTGGAAGCTGGTGTGTTGTGTTTGGGAGAGGGAGTGCATGTCAGCAGTGGGATGTTAACGGTGGCAAATTTTGATAAGTAAGAATATAAAGCTAGTGGAAGAAGAATACAGTTATACATGGAAAGGGAGAGAAATAATAGAGAAATTATTGTTCATGGATTGAGAGTGTTCTTAGGCAAAGCACTATGGTGGATGATTTTTCTTGGCTATGGATTAATCTAGCCAAGACGCAAGTACTATGGTTCATCGCTTGGCTATAACATGATAAAAACCTTTGGCTTGGATAGAGGAGGGATCAAACATGATCCCTCCTCTAGCCAAGCCATAGAAACGGAAACTTGGTTTCCGTCAGTAATAAGCCCTTTATGGAAACCCAATATCCGTCTCAGAGGTGGGACAAATACTGGGTTTCCGTCACCTTTCTGACGGATTTTAGGTACCCGTCTGAAGATTTATTTTTGTTTGACCTTTTTTTGTTCACACCTCCCTCTCACCCCATCTTGGCCATCCATCATCATTAACATCTCTATGTTCTCCACCCTCGGATCCCAACGAATATTTTTCAAATTTTTGAGAGATTTTCTCTATAAATAACAACATCTTTCTCTTCTCAAATCACACCAAATCAATTTATTTTAAATTGATTTCCAACTCAAATCCCCTATAATTTATTATTTTCTTATAAGTTTTTTTCTCTTTTATCTCTTTTGTTTACCAAAATGTCATCTGGTAAAATTCTGAGAAAGAAATACTCTCTTGTAGAAGACATGTATCTTGTTACTGTTTATTATAATCTAAAAAAAAGGAACTCAATTTTACAGCGCGGATTTGTTTTGGGAAAAAATGTAGAAAATATTGTAGTAGTTTCTGGTGGTAATATTTACAGGCGTACTAGTTCTGGACTTCAGAGTAGATTTAGCACTATCAAGGGTGAAGTGAATAGAATTTTTGAATGTTTTGCTAATGTTACCACAAATCATCCGGAGTTGGATGAAATTAACCGGGTAAGTTAACTATCTTCACAACAATTGTTTCACTTAGTTTTTATCTATATTTTTTTTCCTAGTAACTTATGCATCATTTACATTAATGCAGGGTGTAATGGCAAGAATACAATGTTACACTGAGACCACCAAAACTTCCATCCGCGATTTAGAATATCATATGATGAAAAACATCATTACAGAGGATCAAAGTGAAGACGCGAATATGGAAGAATAAACCGATAGTTATAATTTTCCTTCCCAACACCTAAATACCCAAAATCTTTTCTCAAGTTAATCTGTTAATCTTTATTCAAGTCAATCCCCTAATCTTTATTCCCCTTCTCTCCGAAATCCATCATCAAGCTAAGTTCTTCAGACACTATTTACAAATCAATTTCCAACTTAGTCTGGCATCCCTTACGGCATCCCTGTTGCAGATGTAAGTCCAATTAATAACGAGCATTTTATCGATAAACGCCATTTAAAGGATCAACTTAAAAATTCGGTATAAAAAAAAAGCTCTCTCAGACAAGCACGCCCCCTACACCATCATTATAAGAATCACTTATCAGCGACGTAAGTTCTAAACTTATTGATTTTTTTTAAAGAAACACGAATAGCGAACGAACCTCGTCAATAAGACCAACAATTTTTTTTAAGAAAATATGGTATCAACGCAAAAAAAAAAAACAAATGCTTTTCAACAAAGGATTGGATAAAAGATTCATAACGGAAAAGGATCTCTCAACTTTGCCCCCAAATGCAAGATTATACTATGAACTAAAACAACAAGAAATTTTGCAAAGGTTGCAGGCACGTGGAGTTCCTCCACCAACACCATAAAATCAGGAATACTACCCAACCTTCAGTCATCAAAATTGACAATCGGTGGTCTAGATTTTATGGGTATATCTTCTGTAAAGCTTCAGGAGACTCAACTCGTCCACTAGGGTCACCTAGGGGTTTAAAAGGCTTGTTGCAAATGTTAAGTGTAACCGTGATTCCCACGAAAGTGAGTTAGTTTTATTTTTTATCATGGATTTGTCATGTAATTATTGTTTGTAGTTATTAAATCATATCCAACACAATGGCCGTTTCCATCTATTACGAAATTTGTAATAATTTTAATTTAATTTCATCTTATCCATACCGAATTCAATTTTAAATTTGTGTACATCCCACTGAAGCCTACAACACAACGGCTCTCCAACGACTATTTTCTAACGACTACTTTTATATCAATTTCTTATAAATTGAATAAGGTATCCAGCAAAAAATTCACACTGAAATCCGAAAAACATATTTTTATTTATCTCATCTAAAATTATCTTTGCATCAATTTTTATCTTTGAGAATTTCTTCATAAGTATGGTTTTGTATTCTATTGAAGAAGATGTGGCTATCTCCAGAGCTTGGGTAATTGTTACACGTCAACCCGATGTTGTGCAACACTTAATTACAACTGATGAATTTTGGGACCAGGTGTACAACAACTATACTGAAGCCTTTGTGAATGTCCATCAAAGAACTAAACAAGTTATACAAAAAAGGGTTAGTATCATTAAAACGGCCGTAAGAATATACGCAGATATCCAACGACCATGTTATAGAACGAGAGATCCTCAAATGACAGTTGAAATCATTGTAAGTTATATTAATTTGCTTCAACCGTGCCTTATAATATTAAAAATCCATTTAATCATTAATTATACTTTGTGCAGGAGGAACTTGGAAGGAGGCGTTACTTCTGAAAAACGGGAAAATCATTCAGGTTTTATGAGTGCTACCTAGTCATCAAGGAGGGATGGCCGGGGATTAATCCTGAACTTACACCTCACGAAGATTAAGGAAGCCGGTGAACTAGATTTTGTGGGTACAACTTCTGTAAACCCTCACGAGACTCAACTCGTCCGCTATGGTCACCTAGGGGTTCAAAGGCTTGTTGCACATTCTAAGTGTAACTGTGATTCCTACGAAAGTGAGTTACACTTAAAATTAAGATTTTACTAATTTTCTTATACTTTAACAATATTACATCCATTGTACCACTAGTTAACCAACTTTTAAAAAGTACATAAACTTCAGGATGTTCTATCCAAAGTTTTATTCATCAGGATGTTCTTCAGGATGTACATAAGCTTCAAGATGTAGTGCAAGATTGTTCTTCAAGAGTGGATAACATTCATCATACGCAAATGATTTTCCCCTATATTCAACATATTCCAAGTCAGCTGACAATTTCTGCAAGATATCATGTATAAATAAGTTAGCTTTGTTTACTGTAAACGAAATATTGAGTGCTAGGAAGTAATGTTCAAATAGTCACTCGTTCTTCATACGCCATCCCAGTATTTCATATGTTAACTTCAACCTAAATCGCGATAAATATTTTCACCTCCCTGTTGATAATTCTGAATCGTTTTTGAAGATCTATCTTTGTTCTACCCTTTGCATTACCCGTTAGTTCAACAAAGGTATCGAATACAGTTACCTAAAAACGGTTGCGTGGTTGATGTATACAAGTGTGATCTTCTGTAACTGATATCTAGGCTTTAACAAGAGCAACATCTTCTTCCTTGGTGAATCACTGCATATTTTTTTCGTTCAAGTTAAAAACAATGTTTGGACAATTTCATTTGGGATATTGGGATCCTTTATATAAAGAAAAACTATCCGCTTAATAGTATACTTGAAAAACTTTTCACTAAACATTTGAATTCAAAAACTATCAGTTAAAAAGTGAAATTAGTCATTGTGCAAAAACTAGCCATTTGAAGTCTTTAGGTAACATAATCTAAAAAGCTAAAATAAGATAAAAAGGAACATTTTAATCTAAATTCACGCACACCAACCATCATATGATCCCAAAAAAAGATCCTCCTTCATGGCGACATTAGATAATGATGGGTGGCCTGGTTATCCTGTTTGTTGTATATAACCATGGTCTTCATATGTTGTCCTGCTTTGATGGCCATACTGAGAATCCCCTTGGGGATGGTAGTACTGATCGTCTTGACTGTTTGGTACAAAAGAACGAGACGATCCTCCTGGATCACGATCATACTACTTTGATTATGAGTCCAATCCGGCCCACCCTGATAAGGTCCTTCATATGGTCTGACCCGAGGTACATATGGGACGCCTTCTGTGGGATGAAGTTGATTTCGCAAGTCCGTTATATAGTGGAGCGAAAAGCGATTCATAATGGCAATTTGATGGGCTAGTTCCTCACTATGTTGACACTATATTTCCTGCAAACACCAAAAAATATTTTAATTACTCATTTTGCCAGCAAACATCGTTATAATGATATGAAAGTATTAGTAACACAACTAATACTCACAAGAGTACCCCAGTTGACATTATAACTGTTTTTTTTACTGCACTCATGTTCTCATCTCCTAACGGTATGTTGGTCGCCCTTTTGTTTTTGTCAGTCACTCTGAGGTAGGGTTGTTGTAGCTTTGGGAATAAATGATATTCATGCGGCACCAAATGTTATGTGTATATAGATTTCCTTCGTGCTGGTGGGTCACGGAGATAAGCATTAGGATCTTGAAAAGAATACATATCTCTATTTCCTTGATGTTCAATAATCGAGGAGTATTTTCCGACCGAGCATTGGATCCAAAACTCGGAGTAATGGGTAAGATCGACCTCATCGAACTTTAAGTGATCACGACTATTGTTGTTGTACAAGTAGGCGGTCGTAATGTTTGTTTTACTGTCAGGTGGACTTTCCGGTACTACCCATATTCCATGTACTTGTCTCTCCCAAGTACAGGGCGGAATCGCCAAATAGATCATAAAAAACTTTACGACCTTTGGAAATTTGTTTTGCATGTATCACCTCTTCCTTACCTCTATCGACTTTCCGACCACGGGTCCTATATTGTCGATGAGTTAACGAACTTGTCAATTTGTAGACGAACCATTGAAAGTAAATACGAACTTGTATCTCTTTGTTTACCTTTTACTCTCATTCTTTGTCTGTTATCATATAGACGACCAGCCGACCATAGATCAAACTCTTCTTCCGGCATGTCAAGTATCTTTGGATACAGAGTTCTGAATACGCCCAAAACCAAGGCTAGACAACTAAAAACATTTAAAAAAAATTATTGACAACTAACTAACGTTATACAACATAACATCAAAAAAAATTAAGAGTGTGTATGAATATGTTTACCTTTAATAGATACCAAAAGAACTCGAGGCCACCATTCTCCTGCATTACTCCTTTACTCAAACTATATAACATATGACCATAAATTGATGAACCCCAATCATAATTGACGACTATATTCAAATCACTAAATACCCTTAGCCATGAAATATGGGCCATATCGTTCTGGTTCGGGAACAATACATTACCAATCACCCACATCATGAACCACCTTGCCATTTTTTCTTGACACTCAATATCGTCATGTTTCCCTTTTCTAGATACAATAAACAATCTTATCACACTATTTTGAATCCCCAGACGGTGGATAATTTTTTTTTTCAAATTTTTTTTTTCTTCTTCTTGTACTACTTTTTTTCCAACTTCTCCCATGAAAGGAAAAAAACAATCTATCAACGGCGGAAGAACCTCAGACACTTCTTTCTTGCTAAGTTTTTATAATGTTATGCGGGTTCCTCGGTCAATAGGTATGCCTGATAGTTGTGTGAAGTCCCACGATGTAAAGCCTATCTCAAAACTAGGGAAGTGAAATATATTGGTGGTATGCCACCACCTTTCGCTAATACCGGAGGTAAGAGCATGGTCGTTACTCTTTGGATAAGCTATCAAAAAGATTGATCCAAACCCGCAATTATCTACAATTTCTTTAACACGTGGATTCTCAGCAATAATGTCATATAATTCATTAACATTTCTAGTACTACCCCGATGTTTTGTTACAATTTCTCTAGCAGCTCTATGTGGGAATTTAAACTTATGATCGACATTGTCCGGCTACGAAACCACATATCTATTTCTCATGATGCTATTAAAATCCTCATCCATTCTCAACCCTACAACACATATATATATATCATTACACTTTAACATAGTTACATCACAAGAATCATCACATATGTAAACATCACATTATAACACACCTTAATCAAAATTAATCATCATATAACAAGTTAACCATTGATTTCTAACTACATACATGTTCATATAACATAATGAGTATTCATGGAATGTAAATAATCAATAAAACATCAACAATTTCATGATTATCAAAAAGAAATTGGATTTAGAACCCTAATGGTAGAGTAACTTACCTTTGATAATTTTGTGGATGAAAATCAAAATTGAAACATGCAATAGAATCACCAATGAGTATGGAGCAAACCCTTTAAATTTCACGCAACAAATCGACCTATAACGCCTTCAAGATCAAAAGGGAGTAAAAATGGTTGGAGAGGGGAGGAGGAAGATTTTTTTTAAAAAAGTGGGGAATGAGGAGAAACCGAGTGTTTCTTTGTATAGAAAATCTTTCGAGACGGATACTTGGTACCCGTCAGGTCAAGTCAACTAGTTGAATGAGAAGGATACTTGATATCCTATTTGCACTATTCTGACGGATACCTAGTATCCGTCTTATCTGGCCAAGCCATATCCAAGCACCATATTGGTGTTTTTTTTTAGCTCTCTATGGCTTGGATATATTAAGCTATAGCCAAGTAAAATCACCTTACCATAGTACTTGGCCTTAGAGAAGTAGAAACCAAACTGTGGTGTTGATGCTACTAGTGAGACTAGGAGAATGATGTGTTTTCATCAATCAAGGGAATAAATGGATATTGGGGTTACTTTGTGATGCTAGCATGGTTGATCAATTATTTGAGGTAATGAATAGCTAGTTGTTAAATATATCTTTATAATTTGTATGTGGTATTTTAACTGATTTTTGAATGAACTTGACATTTTAAAAAGACCAGAATAGGTTATCAATCAAATATATAATTAAAATAATAAGTTGTTGATCATTATTTTATGTGGCTACTGTTATACTTTTAAAGATATTTTTTTGATAGTTTAAGAAGTGAATTATGTTAGTCTAGTCATTTCTTATGGCCTAGTAACTAGGTTATCCCTTATCTAATAAGGAAGAGCTAACTAATGGTAGTTTTTTAGGTTAAGAAGAGAAACAAGTTTTGTTTCTTATATCCTTCTCTTGGTCGTGAGAAAAGAAAGAGAGGAAGAAAAAAAAAGGGAGAGTGATAGAAAATGAGGCAACCACCATTAGAGAGTTTCAACGAATATTTTGAGTTGTGAGCTTGAAGAATAAGGGTTTTCTAGCAAATGACCGGTTTGGTTGGTGAAGATTTATCCACCACATCCTACATCTCTTCAAAGGGGTAATTATAGGGTTTCTTCAAATTATAGTAGTAAGTTTTTCATCTTACTTATTTTTTTATTAGTTGAATCTACCTTATTTGGTAAAGAATTAGTAATCCACCATTAGTGGTAAGTAGAGAAAGAGGGCATTGTTATCCAAGTGCTATATGCACCTTGAAGTTGTGTGAAACCCCAATTTGGGAGATATCGTTGTAACCCATTATTTGTCATAGTAGAAGTTTGCCCGTGGTTTTTTACTCTTCGCATTGTAGAGGTTTTTTTATGTAATTATTGGTGTTGTGTGATCCGTTTATTTCCCATTGTGGTTGTTTGCTTGTGTATCTTTCATATTGCGCATAGCGGCTCAGATTTGTAAGTCTCCCCCAACAAGTGGTATTAGAGCTTTTGGGTTGAGCTAATCTTGTGAAATGATGAAAGGTAACACTACTAATAGAATGGTTAGTTTGGTTGGTAAGAACTACATGATATGGAAGGTGAAGATGGGAAACTTATTGTATTAATGTAAAGATCTCTATAGTCTAATAGAGAACAAGGGAAAGAATCCCGAGACTATAGAAGATGAAGCGTGGGGTGTTACTAACCGTAAAGCAGTGGGTTTCATTCATCAATGGATTGATGATTCTATTTTTCATCATGTGGCTAGTGAGACACTAGCATATTCTTTGTGGACAAAGTTAAAGGATATATATATGACCAACAATCTCCTTGTGCAAAAACTCTTCAATTTGCGAACTAAATGATGTGGAAGGCGAAGATGGGAAACTTATTTTATTAATGTAAAGATATCTATAGTCTAATATGATGACAAAGTCACTACCAAGGCTGTACCATACAAGATTTCGGTTCGTACCGATCGAGAGCGATATACTGGTACGCCGGTATACCGGGGAAATTTCGGTTTACATACCGGCGAAATATCGGTCCATATATTTTATACCTATAATTTTATAAAAAAAATACTAGCTCACATTTTATAATTATAAATATATTTCAAAACGTTATAAGTATCATGTATAGTTCAAAACGTTATAAGTATCATTTTATAAATGAAATGTATTTCATATAACTTATAACAAATGTTTTTTCATGCGAAATATATAGATCCATAGATTTCACATATAGTTCAAAGTTCAAACAGGAAACACAAGATAAACAAAAACAACTTCAAAGTTCACCGTCTAAATTACTAATTAAACAACCATATTACAATTTTAATCAAAATCATTAGATTCATTATAGATATCATCACGGTCATCACCAAGTAGTCCTCTTTCCGTGTCCAACATCAATTGATCAGTATCATATGCATCAATGTCAGTGTCAGTTGGATAAATAGACTTACTTCGAGAACTACGAACTGACCCACTTACTTCACCAATATTCTCCTGCAAATTATCCAAAGTTACATTATCTTAGAGTACTGAGAGATGTATTTACATGCAATTAGGGTACTCCCACAAATAACCTTATTAACCAACTACACACAGGAAAAGCTACAAAAGAAGATCAATTAAACATTCTTTTTGCAATTGATTTCAGAATTTACGGTTAATCTGCAAGTTTCTCATTTCACTATTTCAGAACACTAGTTTTGCATCTTTTGCCTTTTTCGAGCTACACCCACACTAAAAAACTCATATAAAGTGCATACAACTAGAGTTTTACGACTAGTGATAGAAATCAAACTCATTACAAAACCAATAGTTCAAGATGACTTTGTTCCGAAAACATTCAAAATATTGAAAACTATCGCCTCCTAATCCCCATTTTGTTGAACAAGCAAATAGTAAGAGTCTCAGCACTTTCCTTGGTTAATTTTTCAAAAACAATTGACCCTAAAAATAGGCAATTCTTCTTCTCTTATTCATTCAAAACCATTACAAACTGTGATAGAAACAAAAGCTAATTACCATAACAACATAAAACAACAAGATGGTGATAAAATAACATAAAAGGTTGGAAAAACAAGAGGTATGAAAGACTGCCAGATTTCAATTATCTGTCACCCCTTACGAAACCTCGTTTACACCAACATTAAGTTCACTACTAACTTGCTTCTTTCATTTCCCATTGTCATCCGCAGTGATAATATCAATAACAGCTCAGGTTGAAGCTATTGCAAGGCTTTTAGTAAACAGAAATAAACACCAGGTTCTTACTAAGGAATTCTACTCGAAACAATAACAACAAAGCATGTAAACCCATTCAAGCACTGTATAGTTATGTATTAATAGTTGATTAGTGCGATGGCCCTGCAGCTGCTAGCATACAAAACAAAAACCATAATTCCCAATTGAAAATTTGAGAACACACAAGCTAATACATAATGCAACTAGGTTAGTATATATGGTGTTGATCAGAGCAAACTCATTGTTCATTACTACGTGTCATGTTATCAATCATTTACTTACAATATAAGTAATAAGAGGGGATTTTTAATATGCTTTTAAGCAACCACAAACAGTCAATAATAACATGCACAACTAATAAAGATAATCTTAAGAAATCACAAGAATTTTCACTGTGCCAAGTCAACAAAATCAGTAACATCATTTTGATTGAAATCAAAATTAAAAGCCTTAATTCATAAAAAGTACCCAATTTGAAAAAGTAACCCTAACTTGAGTTTCCCACACCACTTCAACATCTGATTTCAATATGGATAAATGGGTATTCAATCTCTAACAATGAGCTATAAACCTAATTTGAAATCACCCTAATCAAATCATACGAAAGAAAGCTATAATGAATATGAGAATCAGTTTCAAATAAAAATCAAACAAGATTACTTGAACTATAGTTATCTAGGTTTGAGTTTAATACATACATTAAGAGATGGATGGAGGCACTGAAGAAGGATGGAGATGGAGGCGCTGAACGAATAAGAAGATGCAGAGATGAACCCAGGTCCCAGACATAAACGAAGAAGAAGATGCAGAGAGAGAGGATCAGATTTTTTTTTTCACCCATTCACGCAAATATCAGCCGTAGTATCAGATTTGTTTTTTCATCTGACGGTCAATAATACGTACCGGGTATAACTGGGTAATATCGGGTAATACCGGTTTTTAATCGTACCGGCCGGTTTTCTCGGTAAAATATCGTTTCGGTAGTAAACTAAGTTTCGTGCTGCTCACCGGCCGGTACCGGCCAAACTGGCCGAAATTCCAGCTGTACCGACCGGTACGTACTGCACGACTCACTACCTAAGTACAAACATGTACATTTCTGCAGCAAGGAAGATGTGGTGGTGATAGGTACCTCGCCATAAGTCTTGAGGGGGAGATTATTGGGATGGTCACTCATTATGGCACATCAATTAGGTTATCCCTTTTCCAATAAAGAAGAGCCAACTAGTGGTAGCTTTGTTAGGTTAAGAAGAGAAACAAGTTTTGTGTGACGGAACGGAAAATTCCTCCTCCAGCGCTATACGCTGGGCATGCCAGAACTCCCCGATGCGTGTCTTGAAAGACAGTAACCGGACCTTAAAGATTAACTTATCAATGGCAAATGCAGGTAGATTTGCCTTCCCAAGCATATTTTATATGCATGAGTCTCGAACGCTCTGATGATTTGTACCTTGTGGCTTACCATGAAAATACAGGTCAATTTTCCTTCCGGGCATGTTTTGCAAGCATGATGCTCAAAACGAAGTTTCCATACTGCAAAATCACCCCTTGTTCTGCTAAGGGCTAAAGGCTATACAAGTCAATGGTGATGCCTTTGGCATACATCACTTGCTTACGAGCATTCTCCTAAGTCATTCCTTGGACTAACGCCTAGGCCATTTCAAGCCTAATTTCCAATTAATTTCTTAACTCTACTTTGACCATGCGCTGGAGCCTGCACTGATCTTGTTCTTTCCAAGGGTGGAATATCCAGGCACATGACATTCCATGTCGTAAAGATTGATAGGAAGTATGAAGAATCCATTGAATGGAATTTCAACTACCTCATCGAGTGTGGAAACAATCATCTCTTGACTTGGCATTGCCGATCCAGATGATATGAGTTACCATAATGTCACAATCACCTATAAATTAGATGATATGAGCAAAAAGGTGACGCACCTCAATGCATTTCATTACGGCTGCCTACGTACCCAACCCGTACCTTGAAGGGATCAAGCATGACCGTAGTTCATCCGAAGTCTCAATTCGAAAGGAACAAGCAACCTAAGCCTATTAAGGAAAAGCCAACATCGATTTCAACTTTTTTTCAAGGTAAAAGGCTGAGTTAAGCCTAGTATGTATAGGCCAAGGGACTTTCGCAATGTATGCACCAGCTTGTGCATAACTGTCGCTACTTAGTATGCAAATATGCATTCTCGAGTACGCAACACGAATGAATGATGCTTTCGCGTAGTTCAAGCTTCATCGGCTAACCTACAAGAATATTGACGCTTATGTATCAAGTATGCACCAATGTATAAGCCACATCGCAGATATGTGCATTACCGTTCATGCACATTCAACCCAAGATCCCTCCCTATATATGTCTTAATCGCATTTCCATATATTTTGAAAATGAGGGTAAGGGACATCCATCGACTGCACTTTTAGTAGCGCATACTCAGGTACGTATTACGGATCACTGAAGCTTTATCGGGTAAGCTTCATAGTAACATGGATGCTTGTTTGGGAAAGTATCCTCGGCTACGCTTCATCGATTTCCAACCAACGACTCCTCCCTATATATGATTTATTCGCATTTCTACAAGTGGATATAAGAAGGGTAGATGACATTCATCTACTGCACTTTATAATGATGCATTCTCGGGTATGCATCACGGTATAATATTTCCTTAGCACTATAATGCATTCTTGGGTACACAACATAGGGTCAATGATGCTTTCTCAAGCATGCATCATGACACAAAAGTGCCTTAGCACTATAATGCGTTCTTGGGTACGCTTCATGAATTTCTAACCAATACCTCATCCCTATATATATATATGTCTTAATAGCATTTCTACAAGTATAGATAAGGAGGGGAGAGGACATTTATCGACTACACTTTTTAGTGATGCATAATACATCACGGCACAATAGTGCCTCAACGCTATAATTCAAGGCCAATGCATCCACACCCTGATGCATTCCTAAGTAAGCTTTATAAGCTTAGGATAAAGCTTCATCCCATGTCATGACGCGTCCCTGAGTAAGCGTCATGCAAAAATTATGGGTGTTACATTTTGTTTCTTATATCCTTCTCTTGGCCGTGAGAAAAGAAAGAGAGGAAGAAAAAAAAAGGAGAGTGAGAGAAAAGGAAGCAACCACCGTTAAAGAGTTTTGGTGAATATTTTGAGTTGTGAGCTTCAAGAAGAAGGGTGTTCTATCAAAGGACTGGTTTGGTTGGTAAAGAATTATCCACCACATCTTACATCTCTTCAAAGATGTAATTCTAGGGTTTCTTCAACTCTTAGTAGTAAGTTTCTCATCTTCCTTGTTTTGTTATTAGTTGAATCTTCCTTATTTGGTAAAAAATTAGTTATCCACCATTAGTGGTGAGTAGAGAAAGAGGGTATTGTTATCCAAGTGCTATATGCACCTTGAAGTTGTGTAAACCCCCAATTTGAGAAATATCGTTGTAACCTATTATTTGTCATAGTGGAAATTTTTCCGTGGTTTTTTACTCTTCACATTGAAGAGTTTTTTCCACTTAATTCTTTGTGTTGTGTGATCCTTTTATTTCCACATAGTGCTTGTTTGCTTGTGTTTCTTTTATATTGCGTATAACGGTTCATATTCGTAAGTCTCCCCCAATAAATTAGTCTTAAGTCTATGATCATTAGTTGTAGTATGTCCGGTGAGGTTTATATAGAGATATCGTTTACTTTATTCTATTAAGAAATAAATGAGTTATAAGTGTTTAAAAACAGGGTGCCAAGGCTGAAATATATGAAATCAGTCGCATGTAACTATTTTAATGGGAGATTTTGGATATTTTAGAGTTATAATTTCATATATGCAGGCGTCAATTATAGTGTATGGTTTCGTGATTCTATAGACATTTCATTTGTCCATTTTGGCTAAGTATTGAATGAAATATGATCATTTGAAAGTAGTGTGTTAAATATGCAAAATTAGGAAATTTGGCTAAGTATAGGTGAAGAAGATAATGAGTTAGCTGAGTTAGATTTCAGACTCAGCTGAGCCGAACCGAGTCAGACCATTTCGGGTCACGAACCGAGTTAACGGGTCGGGTCATGGGTTAACGAGCCAGTCTATTAGGCCGAACCGGGTCAAGCCCGCGGGTTAATGGGCTTGGGTTTAGGGTCATTTTGCTTAATTTGATGTTTTGGACCACTTAGAATTCGAATTAGCTTTAGGTTCTTTCAATAAAGTTGTAGAGTTTTTTACGAGCTTTCCAATGACATAAAATTCATCTCATTTAGATAAGTAGATATTTATATATGATAAAATTACCCGATACTAGTTTATAGAACCATTAGTAATTTCACTTAGCTATTAACTATGAACTTGTTTGATGTTGTGTTATGAATGTTGTGTGAGCCTATTGGCTATATTCTTAGAGTATTTATGTGATTAACAGTTAGTCTATATTAACAACGATCGATTCATTGGATAAACCAATAGATTGTGGATCTCGAGGTAGGCATGACTTATCATCAAATAAGATGGGAACTTTATAACCTTCTTGTAATCATTAAGTTCTATTTTAATTGCTAGCATGATGTGTCTATACTATTTGTGTGTACTTTGATGTATGTGTAATATGCGTTGTGTGATTTTTCCGCAAGGAGTGCCTGTGTGAACCTCATAGATCCTCGTTAAGTTGAGTAGGGAAGGGAAAGCTGCTTGAATATTATTTAGTAGGCCGGCGAAATCCGGTTTGATATTATTTATATTTTTATATATATGAGGAGTCACTCGTATACATATTATGCTTGATTGTCTAACTATCCGATCTTGATGGTAATATCCAGAATCATGGTTTGTATGGGGACTCTATGTGGATGGTGTTATTATTATTTATTGGGGTTGTTCTAGCATCGCTTTGTCCATTGAGTAGGGCGAGGTTAGGGTAACACTTTGCTTCACAAATGCTTAAATTGTTGAATGTGTTAATTTATTATTGTCTCTTTAAATTGTTATTATTTTAGAACTATAAAGCATGTTAGTGATTACTTGAAAGTTGTATGTTTCCACTGAGCACCCTTCACGATGAAGTGCTCACTCGTTTCCACTTCAATTTCAGTTATCAGAAGGGATGATGCATGTGAAGATATTTGTTTTCGTAGATTAAAGCTTTAGCATATTAAAGTCGCTTTGGTATCATTTTTATGTGTATGTCTTTTGTGTACATTTATTTCGTAAATTGAAATACATTATTGTACTTATATCACTTGAGAGGTTTTATTTATAAATATCAGAGCGGATGGGTTTTAGTTTATTAGATTATTATCTAAATTGATAGTTTAGATTTTTTTAATATGTCATATTAGAATAATCTCCTGATTAATTAAAAATTAGATTTTGGGTCGTTAATTGTGGCATTTAAACTAATGATTATCATTACCGGCGACGAAACCGGATATCCATTTCTCAAAATTGTAACAAATTCGTCCTCCATTCTCAACCTTACAACATATAGATATATATATATATATATATATATATATATATATATATATATCATCACATTTCAACATATTGGTATCACTTGGATCATCACATAACCATTGCTTTTAACACATTTTCATCATATATATAAACATCACATTTCAACATACCTTAATCAAAAATTAATCATCAAATAACAAGATTTCTAACTACATACATGTCCATCTAACATAATTACTATCCATGGAATTTAAATCATCAATCAAACATCAAAAATTTCGTGATTATAAAAAAAAATTAGCATTATAAACCTTAACAATAGAAATACTAACCTTTGATGATTCTATGGATGGAATTCGAAATCGAAAGATGCAATAGAATCACATATAAGTGGAGAACAAACCCTTTTAATTTCACGCAACAACGGTTTGAGAATAGAGGATAAATGAATTTTTTTTGGAAGTGTAAAATTAATAAGGAGAAATACGCGTGTTTTCTGTCTAAAAAACCTTAGTATCCTTCTGGTCAAGTCAACCAGTTGACTGATAGACACATTTTTGTGTCTAAATTGTGCTTGATTATCAATTTTGATAGTGTTCGATTTTGTACTATTTATGGGTTTTTATGTCTTTGTATGTATTTTTGAGAAATAAATATTTGTGGAAAAATCGGCTCAAAAAGTGATAAAAGCACCCAGGAAAATTACTAAAGGCACCCACCATTTGGATTGGGGGCACCCCTTCTTTAAATTCAAAATTCAAAAAAAAAGCAGTAAATGTTCTTCACACGTAAAACAGACTTTTGATTAGTTTTTGAACCGAGTTTTAAGAGATTTTTAGGTGATTTCAAGTTACCAGAATGAAGAAACAATCTATACTTGCTTATACACACGTCAGAATAAGATTTTTACGTCGTGAAAATCGCTGGAGAATCAACACAGTATCCGGAAAAAGAAACCATCTATGTTTCAGATTTACAATGAATTGGAGTTGGATTTGGATGGTTTTTGGTGTCCTTGTCGATTAAGGATGGATTAAGGTTCGCCAAACCTATAAATAGCAAAGAAACCGAAGAAAAAAGCATCCAGGATCGAAAAGAAAAATTTTGGGAAGAGAGAGAAATTTTGTTGGTGAAGAAGAAGGTGAAGAACATAAGTCTCCAGGGAACTGTCATTTTTTCCGTTGCTTATTCCTTCAAATTTCTGCATCGGACAGGGTCTGCACTTTATTTTTGTTCTCTTCAGCCACACAGAGTACATACTCTGTAACGCTTATAAGTGTATCAAATCTTCTGTGTTTTTTCTATTTCTTCATTGTAAACACTTTTTGAGCTATGAACAATTATTTTGAGAGTGTTTCCAACATGATGAGCTAATCACCATCACTGGGGCGACAGAGGAAGCTATTTTTCCAATAATAAAGTGGTAATTCTTATTTTATTTATTTTTTGAATTCTTTTATTATTATTTGCTTCGAATTAAAATTGGAAAAAAGATTTTTATCAATTAGTTGTGTTTTCTTTTGATGAGTCATGCTGGGCTTAGAGCTTTTGATGTCTCATGCTTTCGATTTACAACTATTATTTTGAAAACCTAACTGGAAATATTTTGGATGAACTGAATATAAGAGTTGCAAGATTTTTATCACTTGAAAATTGGTTAATTGTGGAATCCTTAGTCTCAGTCCTTCCCATAATTTAAAATCAATTTTACTTTAATCTGTTTTATTTTTAGTTATTAAAAATTAGTTTATAAGTCGAATCTTTACAAGTCTGAGTAACAAACCTTTTACCACTATTTTAAAATTACATCATTGACTGATATGGATAACCAGTTTCCGAAAAACACTATACTAATGAAAACCGAGTATCCTCAGTAAGCCAAACGATTTCTTCTCCCCATAATGGTTGTTTTTGACTCCCTCTTTTACTTAGCTATAATTAGGCTATGACTAAGAGAAAAACTACACCATAATACTTGGCCTTAGAAAATATCAAAAAATTTGGCCAAGCGTAATGTGATTAACCTTTGAAACAAGCATACCACTACTACTAACAGAATCGACCAAGTATGGTGGTATCCCATATTAATGTATGTAGGGAGCTTGCTTTGAGCATTTAAATATCTCCAAAACAACAATGAGAGGTGATGAGTCTAGTAAATAATGGTATTATTTCTTAGTTTATGAGTTGTGATAGGGTCCATGGTCCTACACGGAAACTCTAATCATCCTAGAGGATAAATTTATTTGGCTAAGTATATGCTCACTAGGAAAATAAACTATTGAAAATACATCGTATCATCATCATCGAACAAGTGTTTGATAATTAATCAGTTCTCTAACATTATTGGAAATTTTAAGCAGTCTTTGTGGTTTACTTCGCGCAATTGTTAGTGTAAATTAAAGACCCAAATGCTATGCTAGTATACAAAATATTGTAAATAACCTTACGTCAATTGAGCGATAGGGAAGTGGTTTGGAGTCTCTGGACAAAAATGCTTCATATCCCCCAAAATCATTCCCCTTTACGTATCATAAAAAAGTGGCCCAATGCCATTCAAATGGGATCCCCTACTAACCTTAAAGGAAGGGACATATGGGCCTAAAATGTGTTACCTATTAGGGGATGATGATAGGGGAAATTTTTGGGATGCATAGCATTGTCGGTCTTTGGACACTCAAGTCAGATAACATGAGAATATTTCTGATTAAAAGAAATGATCCCAATTACAACTGACATTACACGAAAAAAGAATATATATATATATACTCTACCGATAAACACTCACGCCATACACACATTGATCAACACAAGCAGGAGACGTATACACCTGACATTTACAGTTAGAAGAAGAAATGATAGGAGTGTACATAGATTGTAACTATTACCCCCGGGTGAAAGCTTAATTTCTAAAGATGTAAACTCTACAGTTTGTCCTTTAACATTATAGGTAGGACCATGAAGTCCTTTATAAAAATGTCAACTAACTAATCAATAGTAGAGACGCAAGCAACATTAAGAGAAATAGCCTCAATAATATCTCTCACAAAATGAAAGTCCAGAGCTATGAAAAACGGGATCAGAGGCAATAGATGAGCTACTAATATTATCACAATGCAGAGTACGAGGAAATGGCATAAATATGCGAAAGTCTTGAAGTAATTGACATAATCAGACCACCTTAGTTGTAGTTTAAGCAAGAGTAAAATACTCAGCTTCAGTGCTTGATCTAGCAATTGTCTTAGCAGTCCAAGAAATGATATTGTATCCAAAAAAGATACAGAAACCAGTTGTAGAGCGTTCATCATCTGGAGATCCTTCCCAATCAGCATCATTAAATCTTGCAATGTATGTAATCCCTTAAAGAAGAAAAGACATTAATCAAGTGTCCCTTTAGCATACTTGAGAATTCTTTTTGCACCAACCATGTGAGAAATGGTAGGATGATGCATAAAATGACATACTTGATTGACAAAATAACTAATTTCTGGCTTTGTCTAAGTTAAATACTGAAGGGATTCTCCGAAAGATCACCATCATGAGCACTAAGTTTGGATGTAATAGAAACAAAAATATAGCAACACTTAGCACCTACCATATTAGTCTTGCAATAAGAACTAGTGCATCCTTTGTCTGACACAAAAACATACCAGTAACATTTATCTTAACATCTAAACCCAAGAAATAGTGAAGGGCACCCAAATTTTTGACTGGAAAAGAAGCCCCAAAATACCAATTAGCTCAGCAAAATACTCATTTGAATTCCCTGTAAGGATGATATCATCCACATAGACAAGAAATAATTTCATTATGTTGCCTAACTTTTGTACAATAAGAGAAGGTTCGGCAGCAGAAGGAGTGAAACCCAGGGACAACAAAGTAGTATGCATTTTCTTATAAAGTTCCCCTTGGGCCTTCATTAAGACTATCCAAGGACTTATGCATCTTACACATATAATCTGGATGCAGTTGATTTATGAAACCCTGAGGCTGAGTCATGAAAACATCTTCATTTACATTCCCGTGTAAAAAGGCATTGTTGACATCAAGTTATTGAATTTTCCAATTGAAATGAACTGCCAAAGATAAAATGAGTCTTATTGTTGTAGGTTTAGTTAGATGACTGGAAGTTTCATTATAACCAAGTCCTGAAAGCTGATGAAAAACTTTGGCAAAAAGTCTGGCCTTGAACCTTTTAAGAGAGCCATCTGCATTTTGCTTAATTCTATTTTACAATCAACAACATTCTCATTAGGATATAGTGGAACTGTGGACCTAATACCATTGGATTGTAAACCATCATATTCAACTTCCATAGCAGTTTCTATTTTGGACCCTTGATAGCTTGAGTGAAACATGTTGGAGTGATGGGAATAG
Organism: Papaver californicum; assembly: GCA_023531435.1. Taxonomy (NCBI): domain Eukaryota; kingdom Viridiplantae; phylum Streptophyta; class Magnoliopsida; order Ranunculales; family Papaveraceae; genus Papaver; species Papaver californicum. The sequence continues at coordinate 2,927,869 of JAJJMC010015296.1, forward strand.
TCGAACTAAGCACCAGGTAGAATATGTTTAGTAGTAAAGTACATATTTCGCTTAGAAACACCATATTTTCCCTTGCAGTCATTACATGATTATTCTAAACCAAAGCAATATGAGCAGCGATTTGAGGCTCAACAAGCATCACTGAGACAGGAGTGAGTGCATCAACAACTAGTGGTGTACATAATGAAGGATTGAAGCTTCAATTCCAAAATATTCCAAAGTAATAAAAGAAACAACATCAGAATAAGTAGACATAATAGTTGCATATGTAAGAATATATTCATTAAAATTCACACGCCTTGAAACTTAAACTACTATTAATGGGTTCCAAGCATCTATATAACCTTTCTGATGTGCACTATATATAGCTAAAGAAAACTGATAAGTGCATTATTTACATGATTTTAGTGTCAAATCCATAATAATATTTGCTACAATTCTCGTAAATTACTTGTTATTACGCTTGTTTTATTTTATTTTGTTTTAATTAGATATCATCCCAAGAAGAGTGAAAATAGATATAAAATATCAAAAAGGTGAATTATGATGGGCTAAAAACCTATGGACGCAATCACACGACGACTACAAAGTAGAAGCGGCAAATACGATATCATCCACAGGGATTGATAATATTATTTCTAGTTCTAAAAAAAATTATGTGCAACAAAGGAAGAAAATATTTTGGATAAATTTATGAATCTAATTAAAAATATAAAATAACTAAACAAATTAACTAACTAATTAGGAAAATAAGAGTCTAGGGTTTTGGATTCCACTGCTAATGATGTTTGTGAAATTAATAAGTTAATATCTTAAATCTACTCTTAAACTACTCAAGACAGTTTCAAACCCAATCCCCTGCCTCAAAAGATTTAACGTTATAAACTACTATTACGACTTATGTCGTTATGCAAAAGTATAATCTCCTTCGCTTATAAAAAATCAATAGCTTAAAAACTATTCAAAACAGTTAATATGAAGTATTTTAGAAGAGAAATTATTAAACATAAACTAGCACAAATATAGAGTAATTACGTGAAAGAAATAAACATTAAAAGTTACACATCAAAACTAGCTTCCTCCTCTACCCTAGAACAATAATCTAGCTACTCATGGAGAAAAAGAATAGAAGAAAAACAAATAAAAATTGTATTCATTAATTTAAAAATGCTTACAATAGTTTTTATGAATCAATAACTCATTTCAAACGTAGTTGAATAAAGCAGAAACTTGATGTGTATTAATAAAACTCTCGAATTGTTGATGAAGTTATTCAGAAAACTGTCATTGTTGCTAGTGAATAAGCAACGGTTTCTGCGATAATTTCTACTTGTAATTTCTTTTTCTTCTTCCTCTCCTCGACCTGAAGTGCAGAGAACTTTTCTTTTGAACTGATTTTCGAATCTGGCAGAGCCAACCTCCCATAACTCTTCTATATCACTTCTATTTATACTAGAACCCTCCGCAAATCATCAAATCTTCTCATTGAATGAGAATCATCTCGGCAGATCGAGATATTAACTTCCAGTGATATTTTCTTCTTTTTACACAAGATTCGATCCTTGTTTGTCTTCACAATATTTTAAATAGAATGGAAACAAAATCCCAAGTTTCCCAATCTTTTTTATTTCCTTCACAAGAAAATCTATTCTGCCCGAATCTGTTTTGAGACGAGAATATTTGTCATGAGATTTTAGTTGAGTTTACGTGTTGAAACCGCGTAGAAATTCCTTCTTAATAGGCAAGAAGATATTTTTGTTATAAAACTCTTCCAATCTTTCCAATTTATATAACATAATCCTTACAGATTCAACCAAAAAATACTCCCTCCAAAACAAAACTTTTGAAATGGATAAGAAGGTGGGTGCCCTGAACCATCTTGCGGGTGCTTTTATCAATTGAGGTGCCCTTATCCAAATTGAGGGTGTCTTTATAACTTTTTGAGCCAATTTTTTCATAAAAGTTTATTCACCAAATATTCCTAAAAACATTAAAAAAACATTATTAATACCAAATATTGAGCAGTAACAATAATAAGTGTGAGATAAAATAAGACACAAAAACGTGTCTATCAAATTAATCCAAGTATCCAAGTACTTATGGCCAAGAGAAGTGGAATAAATGCGACGAAAATGAGCAAAGAACGTCAAAAACACAAGAATGACTACCAAGTAAAGAATTGAACCTTCAAATCCAAGAGTTATTATCGTCATCTTGGATAAATAAAAATACGCAGCCAACGCAAAAACAATGAGGTTATTTCGGGGTCGTATGAAGAAATTATGAGCAAAACAGTCGAAGAAAAAGAGATTACTTAGAATCGACACTTATGGACAGTTATATCAACCAACTGTGGATGTTTTTGGAGCCAGAAAAAAATCCTCTTTGAGCCTTTTACGATCAAAACTTATGGAGGATTAAATCGACCGATTATGGACATATTTTTATACATAAAGCTCTTGTTTTTTAGATTTACATTCAGTGTTTATGGAAACTTACATCTGCCAACTGTGACACGATGAGAGGGCCACTTCTTATACATGTTTTTGACTTCTAAATCAAGGAAACATGGTCTCAATAGGTTTATAGTCCCTAGAAAGAGAGATACATGAGGGTCAAGCATTGGAGGCTATAAAAGAAGACATTTAAGGCTCAAACACATCACCTTCTACATCGTCCACCTAGGGTTTATCCCTTTAAGGGTAAACCGCTCTTCTTCTTATTATTATTATTCTCCATCTTTGTATTATGAGTAGATAAATCTTTTGTTGATTAAGGATGAATTCAATGTTCTAAACGTGAAGCTTTATTAGTTATACAAGTTTATTTGGAGTTTTAAACATTGTCACTTGTTTTCACTATATCAAATAAAGCTTTATAATTGGTTTCTAGATTGTTTAGATGCCCAACTAAGTTAATCTATTGATCATTCTCTTGCTAGTAGATGATAGACACATTTTTGAGTCTAATTTGTTCTCAATTCTCTATATTCTTAGTGGTCAATTTTGTATTTATTGTGTTATTTTATCTGTTTGTAGGTGTTTTTGGGAAATAAACATTTGTCAAAAAACTGGCAAAAGAAGTGATAAAGGAACCCAACACACTTGATAAATACACCTCACTTTGGATTAGGGGCACCCTTCTTCTTCGTTTGAAAAAGAGAAAAAGACGGGAAATTTTCTTCACGTAAAAGAGAGAGTTTCTGATAAGTTGGGAGTACGACTTTTAAGGGATTTGGAAGAGGATTTCTTTTTATCTAAATGAAGAAACAATCAACACATGTTCAACACATCAAAGGAGGTTTTCACACCATGAAAAATGGTGAAAACACGTTTACTACCGGAAAATAATTTTCTTCTCTGATTTGGATTATCACGAATTAGAGTTGGTTTTAGATTTTGTTTTGGGTCCTTATCGATTAAGAAATGGTAAATATATTTTCTAAAACCTATATAAAGCAAACAACATATTGAAAAATAAAGGAGGAGAGTCGGGAAAAATTACATAGAAGCTGCTAGTTCGAGAGAAAAAGAAGGATATAGAACAAAAGAAGTTAGTCGTAAATAACCGTTACTTTAACCTTCTTTTTTCCAGCGCTGAAGAACTGTTGTTCTTTACTATGTCTTTTAGCAATACATAAATCACTTCAGAACCGTAGCAACACATTGTTGCAACAGATATAAACATTGCAATTGCCATGTTTTATTCTTTTTTTGTTTATTTTCTTCTTTTCAACACTTTTAAGCTATGTTTCTATCTTTTGAGAATTTTTTGAACATGATGAGCTAAACCCAATCACTGGGACAATGGAAGAAGCCATATTTCACAATTGAATGGTAATTATTTTTGATTCTTTATGACTTTTTACATTGATTTTAATTGATTTATGATTTTTCTTAATTAGTTATGATTTTGTTTAATAGTGTATGTTTAGACTTAGAGATTTTAATGTTCCATGCTTATGATTTATAATTAATTTTTTATAAATCTATTTTTAGCAAAGAAACAAAGTCAATAATAGAGCTATAATTGTTAAGAATCATTATATGCATCACTCGAATATGATTAATGGTGGAATCCTGAGTTCCAATTTCTTTCAATATTGTTATCATCCTTTACTTATTTGCTAGCTTAAATCAGGATTAGATCTAAAAAGAATCTTCACAAGTCTCAGTGAAAAAAATATTTTTACCACTTTATTAAAACGATCAGTAGAGAGTTGAGGGATCCGTAATTATCGAGCTTCTCTTATACAAGTAAAAAATGTGAGAGCTAGAAGATGGATTCTTTGGAGCAATCACGTATGAAGAAAACACCAATAAGTGAACCATGTATACTGATTTTAACTGTTGAGATCAGCCTAAATTCATAAACCATAAAGAGTTCGAATGGGTTACACCTTGAGAGTGCATTTCTTGTTGGCTCAGATGGACAAAATCTGTTGACTAAGCGTACCTGTTGTCCAGTGAAACAATGAATTTTGGATATAGCTAAGAATACATATCTGGTATCCTATGGTTGGTGATGAATGATTCTAACAACGGATAGATAAGTATACTAGTTGAGTTAACATTTGGTAACGAAGAAAGACTCTCTAATCATCTTTTTCTTTTTATTATCTTTTTAGTAGATAATCAACCAATCCACTTTAATTTTACATTTATTGTTTTGTTGATCTATATAATATCTCAATTGCACATATCTCTATCGGAGCGATCCTTAGTATCGTTGTATTACTTGTTAGCATTAGTGGGAAACATCCTATGTAATTTGTTGCATTTACAACACGCATCAAAAATACAAGGAGAGCTTCTAGGAGATAATTTGTTTTAAGTATAAGGCCTAAGTCAAGGATAACAAGAGCAACCAAATCGTCTTAGAAGAGAATAATATGAAGTTTTGACAAAAAAATTCTCAAATAAAAAAATGAAATTGAGACTCCTGAGAGGTAACTATTGATTATACAATTAGCAGTCACAAAAGAATCATTCCAAAAGGAGTCTTGAAGCTTAGCTTGGATAAGAAAAATTCTCCCAACGTATAGAATGTGTATATCTTTAGCTTCTCCAACACCATTTTGTTTTCAGAAGTATATGGACAAGTAAATTCATGATTAATGCCATGAGTGGCAATAAAACTAGCTAAAATCTTTGTTAATGAATTCACCACCACTATCAGTTCTAATTTTAATGATCTTATAACATAGGTGATCCTCAATTTGAATTTTAAACTTGAAGAAAATTGTCTTAAAATCAGATTTAACATGAAGTGGAAAGAGCCAACAATTTTTTTTTTGAAAAATCATCAATTATATTGTCATAGTTCATAAAGCTACTATTGGACATAACTGGGAAACCATAAATCCTATGCAAAAACTCTAGTGGCTTTGGATTACAATGTTAAGAAACGGAAAGTGGGGAACTTATGAGGTCTTCCTAATTGACAGAACTCATAAAAGAGTGGTGTTTTTATTACAAAAAGAGTCAATTAACTGACATACTCTTTGTAGAGTTTAAAAAGAGATGAGCTAGTCTATGATGCCAGACTGTTGAAGGAAGCTTTATTGATGTTGAGATCTTTGAGTGGTGGATTGGAATTTATTGGATATAGGACATTGACATGAGGTCCCTGCAACATAATCTTCCTTGTTTGAATATCCTAAACAGTGTGATCATTTAGAGAAAGTTTATAGTGTTGTGATTATCATAACTGAACTTATGGACTGACAGAAGATTATTTGAGGATCGGGGAACATTCAAAAAAAAATGTAGAATAAAATGTCTACTAGTTAGGAAAAGACACGGAACAAGTAGATGTGATAGACATACCTTCACCAATGTTTGTATTTAATGTACTCATAACCATCATAAGAAGTATATTATCAAATAAAGATGCATAATAAAGAATGTGATTGTTGGCACCATTATCTACATACCAAGGATTTTCACCAAATATATTTGCATCTGCTAACAAGGCATAAAGATTCTGAGGAGGTGCACGACCTTGGTAACCAAAATTCAGCCTATTAAAACATTCAGAAGCAGAATGACCAACATTTCCACAAATATGATGAGATTATACTTTGTTATCAAAAGTAATTGAAGATGGACTCCTACCGAAGCTGGGACTCAAGCCCAAGGCATGGATCTGGTTCAAGAACAAGTGGACGAAGACTTGGTTGAGCCTGATAGATGAACTGAAGTAAGTCCTTGAGAAGTAGATCTGGACATAGATTGATTAAAGCCTCCACGAAAATTAGGATTGAAAACTTTTTTTCCTCTATAATTTGGATTATGTCCAAGCTTCTCATCATTAGATGAGAACCACAAAAATTTCGTTGAAATTTTGGTTGAAATTGTTGTTAAAAAGTTAAAAAATTCCCACGAAAAGAAGTTAGGAAAACCTTATTTTCCGAATCAACAACAAGATACTTAAATCTGGATGTGATAACAATTTCCTCATTGAGGGGAAGATTGTGTAATTTAAAACTAGTAAATGATGGATATATGATTCTAATAGACGTAACAAAAGCATCAAAAGACGAGCTCAATCAGAAACATTATTAACCACAATTTCACCATCACTAACTATTGCTCCTGCAGCTTCTAGAGCATCAATAACTTTCTTAATCTCACCAAAATAAGTAGTGAAAGAGTTGTTTCCCAATTGGATGGATTGAAGTTTAGTACGAAGCTGAATTCTATGAGTAGCTGAAACTTGAGAGAATCTAACATCAACAAAGTATAACTGAATCGAACATTGTAAAACTAAGCCAAAGAATAATTGTTAAATCTTCATCTTGTCACATGAAAAATGTTGGAATAACATCATTGTTATTAATATTATGACGAGAAGTATACTGATATGGATATTCCTTCTCCCATGTTATGTAATATGTTACTCGTAATGTATTGAGAAGACCAAGAATCAACAATTTCCATATCATATAGTTATCCTTTTTAAGTTTCAGCGTGATGATATTAGTTAATTGATTCAATGGAACTTTGGAAATTCAACGAGTTTCCATTAACAAGAATAAAGATCAGGAAATATTGAAAAACCAATAATCAAGAAATATCACAAAGATCAAAAATAAAAATAATCGAAAAAGATCAGAAAGAAATTCAAGAAAATAAGATCTAAAAATTCGGTAACAAAAAAAAAACATGAGATCAAGAATCTCATAAATAAAAATCGTAAATCTGAAAGAAAAGCAAAAGTAAAAAAGAAAAAAAAAGTAAATATGAAATCACTCGAAGAAGGAAATTAAGTTAAAAAAATACCATTAATGAAGAAATTAAACTTTGGAGCGAGTTTAACCTCTGATATAACATGACAATGTTTCTGACAAAAAGAATGTCTCAATTACATCTAACATTACAGAACAAAGAGTATTTATACTCTACTGACAAACACGCACAACCTCACACACAGGACACGTATACACCTGACAGTTATAGTTAGAAGAAGAAACGATAGGAGTGTACACAGAGTGTAACTATTAAAGTCACCACTCGGTCAATCTTATCTTGGCAGGCAGATATACAAGAAAAATCTACTGTATTATGGCTTATGGGCTTAACCTCTCCCAGGGATTTGTCAGCCCGGTGTCCCTCAGAAACCAGATCAGAAAGTTGATGGAGGACAGGTTGACCTCGAACTAAAAAAATATGTACTCCTGTATGGTTACATGGGCACGTACGTGCTGTCACCATTAATGGGGAAGGAAAGACTTAAAAAAAAAAAGATTCTAAACTAATCATTACTCGTCATAGCAACTGGAGTTCACACTTATTCTCTCATAATTGTTGACTTATCTTATTACTCGTAGTTGCCACATATTCGGGGTTCACATACACTCAAATTCTTAGCTTCAGCAAATCACTCCATGCCACAGTCATTCAACTCTCACGGATGTGCGTATATATAGATGATGTTGAGAAATAAAAGAAGAGCGACACGTGTAAGGCGATTAAAGAAGGAAATAATGCAATTAAGAAAAATGAGAAGCACACAATCAAAGCCGTATCGAAGGATCGAAACAGGACAGATGTGAAAGACTGAGCAAATCTTTGCATGATCGACAGCTAAGATCGGGAAAGTAACATCACATTGATCGAAACAGATAGCATTAAATGCGTATCGAACGGGAAAGTAAGAATAATAATGAGCATAGAGCGGGAAAGTAAGAATAATGATGAACATAGAGCGGGATAGTAAGGTGATAATTACTTTTATTATACGAATGACACGTATGATCAGGACAAAGCTGATTCTCAAGGAGGAACGAAAAACAAGTGTAAACCATACAAGGTAACGGACCAAAAAGCAAAAGGCATGACCTGCCAATCTTATGAACATCCCGATCCTAATATAATAAGGAGAACGATAGAGGGTATCGATCAGAAAGAGGGTACCTTCATGATTCATTTTCTTGATATTTAAAGATGATGGATTTGTAACTGTAATTTGATCAGATTTATGATCTGTAAATGAATGGATTGTAAAAATGTTTATCAAATCATTGTTTTTAAAGAGGATTCTGTGTATCAATTCGTTAGCTAAAATCTTATGTTTATTGTATTATCATTAAATCATTGGTTGTTAATGTCAATGGGAAGATTGGCATAAACAATTTGGCGCTAGAAACAGGGACTGGGTTAAAGGATTTATCCTAGCTGTTCTTAAAAAATGAATTTTTTTTTTGATGTCACATAATAACCTTTATCTAATTTGAAAAAATGGAAATGGTATCTCAATGGAAACAAAAAGATTTTTAAGTTTAAATGGGTCTGTTAAAATGTTTGATCATAAAACATATTTTTAGAAGATCATAAAGCTAGTTTTTATCACTTTTCTTTTTAATAATCTGTTGAGAGATTATTTGGCTAACTTTTGAAAGATTATTAGAATTCAAGAGCAGAAAGCAAATAATCAGCAAATCCAGAAGAAAAATGTCTCAAGAAGCAGGCTCTGCGAATCAAGACAGTAATGATAGGCAAAGTTTCAGAAAAAGGGAAGTTGAGAGTGATCCAGAACAACAACAGAGTGATGCGGGAAATCATTCACCTATCCATGAGTTAACACCAAATGCCAGATCACAAAATCAGTTGCCATATCATAAGAACTCAGGAAATGATGTAAATTATCTTCAAAATCTGATGAGATAAATGAATGAAATAAGAAGAGAACAGAGGGCCAGTCATGATAAAATTGAATTATTAACCAGAGAAAATCAAGCTTTAAAAAATACAACTCGACGTGAACAGAGACAGGCTGTAACTGGATCACGAAGTCAAGAAACAATTTCCGGAAGGCGTCCACCCAGAAACGAAAGAGAAAATCAGGATCAGAGGATGGTATTAGTAGGATCACCATCAGGAGCCAGGTTACAACGAGAAAATCAAGAAATTCAACGTGCACAATGGCAAAAATGTATGGAAGCGATGGAGCAAATGAAAGAAGAGATCAAAGGACTAAAAAATAAAGAAGGGGGAAGAATAGAAGAAGTGTTGAAAGAGGCTAAGCGCACACCGCTGGCTCAACGGTTGACGAATGTTCCATTGCCAAGAGAGTACAGTATCCCTGTATTTGAATGTTATGATGGTAAAAAGGACCCGACCTCACATTTAAAGTATTACAATCGAGTGATGTCACGATGGGATGGACATGAAGCAATTATGTGCCGATGTTTCCCCTCAAGTTTAACAGGTTCAGCATTGTTATGGTATGATTGATTGCCAGAGAGTTCCATTGAATGCTATTCACAATAAGTGAGGAAATTTCTTGAAGCCTACATGTACAACAAACCCGTTGATTCGGGAATAAATAGATTGTATTCCCTCACATCTTGGATAGAAGAAACGATCCGGTCTTATACAACCCGATGGCATACGGTTTGTCAAGCAATTGGAGATGTTGACTCAAGTACATCAATAAATCATTACAAGTGGGGAATCACTGACCGGAGATTTCAGCTTTTTATTGAAATTCATCGCAACAATCCCAAAACCGAGGGATAGCTCAGAGAGATAATAGAAACATGTGCAAGATTGCAAGATGTGCAGGAACAAGGTCCAAGAAGTAGTTCACGAAATCAGGGAAACATGAAAAGGACAAATTCAATTGAGGTATCACCAGAACAGAAAAAGAAATTTCCTCATAAATCAGAACCAAAGGAATCAAAGCGCCCACGACAAGGGGATAGTAAAACTTTTGTGCAACGATTTCAAGAAAGAGTGTTTACAAAACTCAATATCTCATATACTGAATTATTTGAAATCATAAAAGCTAAACCAGATTTTCAATGGCCATCATCAAAAGGCAATCAGCCTGAGTTCACGCAACGATCAAAAGATTATTGTGAGTACCACTGTTATAAAGGACACACAACAGAAAATTGCAGGAATTTTATTATGCTGGTACAAAAAATGATAGATGCAGGAGAGTTGAAAGAATATATTCAAAGGACCGAACCAATAGCCAGACCCGACAAAGGCAAAGCAGTGCATATTCCGTATAACGAATACACCATTAATATGATATCATTCTCAGAAAAACGAGATACAGATATGAATGCTGCAATTAATAAAAAGTTGTGTAAAAGGATTCGAGATCATGAAATTTTTAAGGTATCGGGAAGGATAACGGAAGCCTGGGAAGACTGGATGGCATCTCCTTTAACTTTCTCAGCACGGGAAGTAAATCAAGAAATTGAGATGCACAATGATCCCTTAGTCCTCACATTGCCAATGTCAGGATGGAATGTTAGAAAAATTCTTATGGATGGGGGCAGCTCTTTGAACGTATTATTTCATGACACATTTTGCAAAATGATACTCACAAAAGATCAATTACTCCCATCCCGGTATGTAATTTATGGGTTCAATGGAATGGCCTCAAAACCAGAAGGAGATATAGACTTGCAAGTATCAGTTGGACCAATCAACATTTCAACAAGATTCAGTGTTGTAGATTCTCCATCTCCGTACAATGCAATAATTGGGAGACGTTGGGTGCACCAGTTAAAGGGTGTAATTTCCAGTTATCATCAATATTTACGATTTCCAACACCACAAGCGAAATGGAGATCAAGGGAGATCAAGATGATGCGAAGTTTTGTATAATGGCAGAGGTAAGAATACATGAAGAGCAGGAACAACAACAGCGTGAAAGGAAGAAAAATCGTAGGACCGAAGCAAAGGAAAATGAAATCAATCAGTATTTGAAAAGAAACACCGAACAAAAGTCAACAACTGAGTTAGGAGAAAGCAGCAAGAGTCAAGAAAATTCAACAAGTCAGCAGTTTGAAGGACCCTCATAGCAATTAAAGGGAACTCCAACTTCGATCGGGAATCCAAAACCAATTTTCACTTCCATAGAAGAAACTAAAATTGTAAATATTGGAACTTCAGAATGGCCTAAGCAAGTGCGAATTGGAACATTGATGAAAGAAGACTTGGAGCAAAGTTTAATCAAGTTACTTCGTGATTTTGTAGATATATTTGCATGGAAAATGGAGGATATGCCCGGGATAGATCCGAGCATCGTACAACACGAATTACAAATACGTCCCGATGCTACACCATTTCGACAACGGATAGGCAAGGTTGCACCGGAATATCACGATCCAGTTGAAAAGGAATTAGCAAAGCTTCTAAGTGCAGAATTCATCCGAGAAGTGCGAAATCCAACATGGATTTCTAACATGGTGATCGTTTCGAAAAAGAACGGTGGAGTAAGAATCTGCATAGACTTCACCAACTTAAATAAAGCATGCCAAAAAGATAGATATCCACTTCCTAGCATTGATCAGTTGGTAGATGCTGTAGAGGGCCATGAAGCATTATCCTTTATGGATGGTCAGTCGGGATACAACCAAATTGCACTTGCTGAAGCAGATCAGGAACACACAGCGTTCTTCACTCCCCCGGGATTGTATTGTTATACCAGGATGCCGTTTGGATTAAGAAACGCGGGAGCAACATATCAACGATTGGTTGATGCAGTTTTTAAACCTTGGATCGGACAAATATTAGAAGTTTATGTGGATGATATGTTGGTAAAAAGCAAATTATCTATCAACCATCTACAAGACCTCGCTGAAATCTTTGGTGCATTACGAAAAAATACAAGATGAAAGTTAATCCAAAGAAGTGCACTTTTGGTGTTACTTCAGGGAGTTTCTTGGGTTATTTGGTTACAAAAAATGGAATTGAAGTTGATCCAGCAAAGATCCAAGCAATAACATATATGTCATCTCCCAGCAGTATTAAAAGTGTACAGAAATTAAATGGATGTCTGGCTGCTTTAAGCAGATTTATTGCCAGATCTTCAGAACGGTGCAAACCCTTCTTTGATATACTCAAGAAGAAAAATAAATTTGAATGGAACGATCAATGTGAACAAGCTTTCCAAAGCATAAAAAAGCATCTAGCTACATTGCCAGCATTACAGAAACCGGAACCAGAAGAGATATTAACTTTGTATACAACGGCAACGGAAGATGCAATCAGTGCAGTGATGGTACGTACTAATGAGAAGATAGAAAAACCGATATATTATATCAGCGAAACCCTTAATTCGGCAGAAAGAAATTACACTAAAATCGAACAACTCATCCTATATTAGTCTTTCCCACTCAAAAGTTACGTACTTATTTCCTCACACATTATGTTCATGTCCCGAGCAAGGCACCGTTACAATCAGTATTGAAAAATACAGGAAAAGTGGGAAGGATCGCTAAATGGAACGCACAGCTAGAACAATTCAACATCATTTATGAGTTGCAAACCGCACAAAAATCTCAAGTTTTAGCTGACTTCCTTGCAGATTTCCCGATTGAAGAAGAATATGAAATTCAAGGTCCGATAGCTGGGAAAAAAGCAGTTCACTTATTTAAAAACTTTTTTATCAAAATTTTTATCACATTAATAATTTATTTTTTATTTTTTATCCATGATTAAAGGATTACCAGGATGCGAGGAAGAGGACCCACAAGATATTTTGAAACTCAACAAACTCTCAAAGGTGGGAAGTCTTTGTTGATGGGTCCCGAAACAAAGAAGGAGCAGGAATTGGCATTGTGATTACTGCACCAATGGGAGAGCGAATAACACATTCATTTCGTCTTGAATTCGAAGAACATACAAATAACATAGTAGAATATGAAGTTGTGGTTCATGCTCTAAAACTCATCATTGAACTAGGAATCAGCAATGTTCGACTTACAAGTGATTCACAGTTGGTAATTTGAAACGTCGAATTAAAATATCAGACGCTTGATGCAGATTTAGCACAATATAAAGATCTTTTTCAAATTCTAGCAAATCAAATCCCAAACATTACTTTTCGGCATCTATCCCGAGACAAAAACCGACATGCTGATGCTTTGGCATTCATTTCCTCCATGGTAAACGACCCTAATATCACGGCAATAAAAGTCTGAAGGATATATGAACCATCCATCCAGATAAGAGCACTTCATAACATAGAAGAAAATGTGACAGAAGAAATTAATGATCCCGCGATACAAAATGCTCCATCTATGCCTCAACAAATAGGTGATCAGTCAAGTCAATCAGATTGGAGGATTCCGATCCATCAATACTTACAAGATAACATATTACCTACCAATTCTCAAGAAGCAAGAAAAATTCAACTCAAATCAGATAATTACCAGCTTCGGGATGGAATTTTGTATCGAAAATCATTTCTCGGGCCATTATCCCGATGCCTATCACCAAAGGAAGGAATTAGGATACCCAAAAAAATACATTATGGGGATGCGGGAAACCACAGTGGAAAACGATCACTTGCATTAAAAGCCAAAACCCAAGGCTATTATTGGATATCCATGCAAAAGGACTCAGACAACATGGTACGAAGGTGTGAAGAATGCCAACGATTCGCAAAGAAGATCAAAGCACCTGCCACAGAGCTAGATTCTATACTCAGTCCGTGGCCATTCGCAAAATGGGGGGTCGATATTGTTGGTCCGTTAGTTGAGGGAACCAAAAAGAGAAAATATTTAATAGTGGCTACCGATTATTTCACCAAGTGGGTAGAAGCTAAAGCATTAGCTCGGATCAGAGATTCCGATGTGTTCACATTTTTATTTGAAAATATCATATGTAGATTTGGAATCCCAGCAGCCATAGTTTCTGATAATGGACAGCGATTTCAAGGAAAGAACATCGATATGTTGTTTGAAGCATATAATATTCAACAATACAAATCCACACCATTCTATCCCCAAAGTAATGGACAAGCCGAATCCACAAATAAAACAATCGCAATAAATCTGAAGAAGACATTGGATGGGTATCACAAGCGTTGGTGTGAACAATTGCATAATACATTATGGGCGTATCGCACCACAAGAAAAGAATCCACTGGAGAGTCACATTTCCTTCTCGCATATGGTGCAGAAGCAGTCATACCAACTGAAATCATTCTACCCACGACAAGAACAGAAGCATGGGAGAGAAATTTAAATACAGATCTAATGTTACAAAAGTTGGATGATTTAGAAGAAAAGCGGGAAGTGGCACTCCAAAAAATGGAGAACTATCAAAGAAGGTTGGCACGGGATTATCACAAAAGGGTCAAGTCCCGAAACTTTGTCCAAGGACAATATGTTTTACGGAAAATCCCAGAATACCATCGGGACAAAAATGCTAGAAAGTTCGCACCAACTTGGGACGGTCCATATATAATACACACATCAGCGGGACAAGGATCGTACTATCTCCGAAATATGCAAGGAGACACCTTACAACATCCTTGGAATGCACAATACCTAAAGCTTTATTATCCATAAATAATAACACAACTTTGGAGGCCACCACAGGTATTTAAGTCTTTATTCAATCCTTTATTTCACAATAAAATTCTTTGTGAGTTTATACTTACAATAAAATTCAAATCCAGCAACATCTCATTCTGGAAAACACTCCGATTAACGACATAATCAAAATTCAAATCCAGGAACAACTTATTCTGGAAAACGCTCCGATTGGCGACATAATCAAAATTCAAATCCAGGAACATCATATTCTGGAAAACGCTCTGATTGGCGACATAATCAAAATTCAATCTTAATGCCAAAGAGGTAAATGTCCTATTAGAATTTAAATAATTCAAAAGTTCTAATAAAGAAGGAATGCCTAACTTATGGTTATCATTTTCAGAGTACGTTCGGGACCAACCCTGTATCTTACCCCTGGCCCAGGTTTGTTTTTTATGTGTGGTATCTCGAATTATATGTTTTGAGGTATATACACTTCAATCCATTGTACTCATGAAACAATATGATTAACCTAAATTTTATAAATATCATATTTTGTGCAGGAACAATATTCAGAGCACAATCCAGTAAAAAGTGAAAGATCGCAAAATGATGTTTTCAAAAAAAATAAATTAAGCTTCAAAATAAGAAAGGATCGGGACACAAGAACAGAACATCAAAAGATGAAGCTAAGAACATTAAAGCCAAAAGCAAGTACAACTACGCTTCAGGGTTGGACCGTCGGGGTGGTTGAGGAGGAACCACTGGAACGGCAGCACGACCATTCAAAACAGAAGGATCGGCTTGAGAACGATCCACGGCAGAATTGAATGACATTGCAATTTTTGCCTTGGCATCCTGTCTCACCCAGACGATATAAGCGTGCCTGTAATCAATTTCTGATTGAAGATCTTTAATCTTTTGCTGATCCTTCTCTACTTTCTCTTTTTCAGCATTTAATTCCTTTAATAGCTCATCAGATCTTGATTGTACTTTTATAATTTCTTGTTCTTGAGCACTCAGCTGAGATTGTAAATCCCGAAGCTTGATTGTATTCAGGGCCACATTTTTCTCTGAAGTCTTCATCTCTTCAGTAATGTTTGCTATCGTGTTGTTTGCAATATTGAGTTCGGCTCCTGCTACTGTTGCTCGGCCATTGGCTTCATTAATCTTCTTTTCTCAGAATAAATATCAGATAAACCATATAACACCTTCAATAAAACAAGAATATAACTCAAACATATACCTCTAACTACAGACTTAAACTCTGCTTCTTTAAGGGTTAAAGTTTTCAGAACTTCCTGATATTTGGATTCAGCTCTATTACGTCTCCAGGTATTCAACTCAATACTATCGGACAACTGTGCTAATTTCCCCTTAACCAGTTCCATATCCATATTTACTTCTCTTGCATGATTGTTCAACTGAGTCATCCTACGTTGGAACCTAAACAGGGATTCCAAGTCTCCCTCTGATCCCATAAATGAATGGCAGAACATCAAAAAAAAAAAAAAAAAAAAAAAAAAAAAAAAAGATCTTGAATGGAACGAACCTTAGGATCGTCCCCCCTACAGGTTCGCATCTAATACTGGAACGAACCGTAGGATCGTACCCCCTACAGGTTCGCACCTAATACTGGAACGAATCGTAGGATCGTACCCAATATAAGTACAATCTAACCTATAGAGGTACGAACCCAAAATAAAATATGAACTAAGAAGTAAGGAGCGAACCTTGATTTTGATCTTGAAGCTTTTGATTTTGATCCTCAAAATTTTGAAGCTGTTGCTGTTGCTGTTGTTGTTGTTCTTGTTGTTGTTGAAGTTGCTGTTGAAGATTGTTGTTTTGTTTCTTGAGATTTTCAATTTCTCGCTGCAAATTTTCATTTCCACTTTTCGTCTTTGTTACTTCATTCTTGAGCATCAGCTCCATCATTACGGCCCGAGCCTTATAAAATTTGTATGCTGCAAATGTACAATCGGTACCGTATTTAAGCTGGGTGAGAGCTTGCTGTGGACAAGAGTACGACGAACCTTCTGCCATAATCAGAATTTCATTCAAAGAAGAAGGACGACTAAGCGAGTACGATTGATCGAAGCACTCGCTTTCAAACCAAGCATCCCGAGTACTATTCCGTGAAGCAGCACTAAATGAAGTCCGCATCCTAGCCATTGAAGCACTATCGGATTTCGATGATTCGTGCTGAGCGGAAGTATTCAGAAACCCTTTAGAAACAAACCATTGAAAGGCTTCATCTTCTTTACCCGCAAGAGTAATTCCCTCATCCTCTTCAGAGAAGGGCCATTGAATGGAGGGTTCAACATCTGGCATCTCATCATCGCTATCATTAGCAGGAGCGGCAGATCGAACTAATGTCCCGATGGGGGCATTTGATGCATGAAAATAACTCCAGGAACGTTTTCATCCCCAACAGGGCTCGGGACATCAGAAACAACTGAAGCTGAAGCGCTTAGAACTATATTTTCAACATTGGCCTCTTCAGAAATCTCATTTCTTTGTTCCTCCACAACAACATTTTCATTTTCAATATTTTCTTCAACAGCAACAGCTTCGATCAATTCTTCTATATTTTCTTCCTCAATAGCAATATCGTCTGCTTCTTCTTGAGGTAATCCAGTAAAAACTGTTATTGTACCGCTACACGGAGCAGTGTGCTCTATCTCAAATGTAAAAGGAAGGGGAGAAAAGGACTCAAAGATATTGGAGGGAGCAGTGGCGGTAGGAAGAGCTTCAGAAATGGATTGGGGTATTGAAGGCTGCTCTGAAGAAAGAATAGGTTCCCCCACGCTAACAGGAACAACATTGATGATAACATGCTGTCCCGACACTTCTGTACGTACTGAACCTTCAGCGTCCTGTCCCGTAGAGTTATAAGAGCGGAACTGCTGCTCCCCTCACCTAAACAATCTCTAATTTCCCCTTCCTCTGCTTCGGAAGGGTATATTGGTCTTCTCAATTTTCTCTTTTTCTTCTTTTCTTCAGGAAAAACTAATTTTAGTTTTCCTTTACCTTCAATAACTTCTTCCTCAAATCTTTGCTTTCCCTCAATAATTTGAATACCAAGACTTGGGCGAGGAGGAGGAGGAGGGACATCATTGACAAGTTCAGAATCGGGTTCAATCTGAAACACAAACATTTGTCCCGTAAGGAAAAATTCAGTAGTAGTTCGGGACAACATTGAAATAAAGAATAATACAAACCTTATAATCTAACTTATAGTCCTCAAAATATAACCGCCAAGGGCAATAGCTTGGGAAACGATTTCGGAGCCCTTGAATTTCATTTTTGGAAATGTTACCATAAATCCAGGCACCTTCAATTACAATTGGAGTACGATACCATTTGTAGTCATGATCCTGACGAATTCTTTCCTTTGTGGGAAAATCAAGTTTGGTATTGGGAATATGTTTGATTTTGGGATCATCAACTTCATGTAATATGGGAAATCCTGAAAGACATTTGCGAACGGGGCTAACGCTCCATTTCACATAATTCTTCTTGGTAATACAATCTCCGTATGTGGTATGAAAATTTTCAACGTATAATTGCTGCGTTCTGTAAAATCTGGAACGTAGCAAGAAAGGTTAGTCCGCCCTTCGCTCCGGAGACAACACTCATCAAGGATAAGCCACCAATTTCCATTATACTGAGCAATGGATCGAGCAAGTCCATGAGGAGAATTGCCACGAGTTGCAAGGACTTCGTATTGAAAAGGATTTTCTTCTTCGTATAATAGAATGCGAAGTCCGGCCTCTAATGCACCAGCAGAAATTAATAAACAATTAGAAGAATAGTTAAACTTCTGCATCGCTCCTAAAGTTAACACATCGGAATTTTGGTCATAAAACGAGACTTTAAAGTCTTCAAGATCATGTATTTTCTTAAAACTCTCAATGTTCATTGAGATAACTACAAGACGCATGAGAACGCTTATTTTTTGAGGTGGGATTGGCAGTTGCAGAAGCCTCAGGAGCTGGGTTACGAGCAGGCCGAGGCACGACATACCTAGAAGAAGGAACTCTAGAAGGTCTTCTAGATTCTTGATTTATCTGAAAAGAAAGTTTCAAAGGATCAAAATACGAAGGAATCAATTCAATCATATCTGTGAAAATCTAATCATGATTAAACATTAAAGTAAGATACTGAAATAAAGATCATCAACATACCTGAAGAAAGAAGATAAACAATTACTTGATCAAAAGAAAAATAAATGTGATTGATGCTAAAAGTTCTTAAACAGTTGGGAGAACGAAAGTATTTGAAAATTTCAAGGAAGACAAAGAGCAGCAACTTTAAGAGGTAAAAATAGAAGTGAAAAAGACTGCATCGTATTTAAAGCAAAGAATAGAAACCGTCACAATTTGGAAAGGCATTAATTAAGGCAAAGATTTGATTTCCTCGAAAAAAGGGGTAACTGACACAAACGTGATAATAAAAGTTACTGCTTCCGTAAAGTTCGCATAACGTGTGAAAAGAAGTAATGGAAAAGCAGGGAGTAATAATTGTTCTTCTACTTTTTTCAAGACCTTGGATCGACCGTTAAAAGTTTTTGAAAAAAGAAGAAGAAGGGGGCAAGATGTTGGGAAATAAAAGAAGAGCGACATGTGTAAGGCGATTAAAGAAGGAAACAATGCAATTAAGAAGAATGAGAAGCACACAATCAACGCCGTATCGAAGGATCGAAACAGGACATATGTGAAAGACTGAGCAAATCTCTGCATGATCGACACCTAAGATCGGGAAAGTAACATCACATTGATCGAAACAGATAGCATTAAATGCGTATCGAACGGGAAAGTAAGAATAATAATGAGCATAGAGCGGGAAAGTAAGAATAATTATGAACATAGAGCGGGATAGTAAGGTGATAATTACTTTTATTATATGAATGACACGTATGATCGGGACAAAGCTGATTCTCAAAGAACGAAAAACACGTGTAAACCATACAAGGTAACGGACCAAAAAGCAAAAGGCATGACCTGTCATTCTTATAAACATCCCGATCCTAATATAATAAGGAGAACGATAGAGGATATCGGGATAAGAGGGACCCGCTAATAAATCTATAAATAGAAGAGAGCATTCAACGGAGTGGGGGTCGGAAAATCAAAGAGAAAAAAGGCTAAGGAAGATTTATCAAAGGAAAAGGAGAAAGATTATTAGGTATGTATATACTGTGGATGATTAGATCAGAAAGAAGGTACCTTCATGATTCATTTTCTTGATTTTTAAAGATGATGGATTTGTAACTGTAATTTGATCAGATTTATGATCTGTAAATGAATGGATTATAAAAATGTTTATCAAATCATTGTTTTTAAAGAGGATTCTGTGTATCAATTCGTTAGCTAAAATCTTATGTTTATTGTATTATCATTAAATCATTGGTTGTTAATGTCAATGGGAAGATTGGCATAAACAGATGCAAATATGCAATCACGAAGCACAGATATAAAAATGTGAGAGTCTTAGAGAGAGATATAGAGTAAGCATCAATAATAGATTGAGAAATGGCTTATTACAACTTTCTTCTCTATTTCTGTATTTTCTTCTTCATATTCAACTTCAATACAATTATTACACAAGGTATTGGCCATGTTCCAGCTGTTATTGTATTTGGAGACTCGCTTGTTGATGTGGGTAACAATAATCACTAAGAGCTTTCTATTTTTAAATCAAATTATCCACATAACGGTATCGATTATCCGAATCGGAAAGCAACCGGAAGGTATAGCAATGGAAACAATGCTGCTGATTTCTTCTGTAAATAGTCACCAAAATGTATTTTAGTCACTTTAAATTTGCTAAATCGAGGTTTATTTGTGTCTCTTATTAAAATTTGGCCTCTTAAATTGGACAGCTGAGAATTTAGGATTACCGGCATCTCCACCGTATCTTTCCATTAAATCAGCTTCAAACAAGGTCTAGGTGTTGCTCGATCAGGGTGGAATCAACTTTGCATCAGGAGGAGCCGGAATCTTCGATGAAACAACTAAACTATTTGTAAGCAACACAGTATATTTACCCATCTCCCTAGGCATATATGTGCGTGTTTTTGCTTGAAAAAGAAGTTCGTGTATCCCGCGTGCTAGTACTAATTTCAGATTTTGAATACATTTTTGGAGCAGAAACAATCCATATCACTCAACGAACAGATAGCATATTTTAGAACAGTGCATGGAGAGCTGATGCAACAATTAGGAAGTGTTCAAGCACAAACATACTTGGCAAAATCTGTGTTTCTTATTGCAATTGGTGGCAATGACATTCTTGACAAATTTCATGCTGTTGATTCGTTTCTGGGAAAGGAACCAGCTGGTGATCAGTTCATAAACTCTTTGATGGTAATACTGAAAAGCAAGTTACGGGTACGGATATAAACACTTCCATCTTTCTGTCCTCGTTTTTTTTTTTGTGTTCATCATTTTTCTTTCCTCCTTTCCTAATTCACTTTTTCTTTGTGTTCATCATCTACACAGACAATTTACAATCTTGGTGCACGCAAATTTGCCATGGTCGGTCTCGGTTTGATAGGGTGTTGTCCAAAACTAAGGAGGAATAATCCTACGGGGGAGTGCAACGAGCAAGCAAATTACTGGTCTGTTAAGTACAACAAAGCTGTTAAATCACTTTTGCAAGAACTCAAAGAAGAGCTTACAGACATTCACTATTCCTTAGTGAACACTTACGATATCATGGTTGATTTTCTACAACAACCAGCTCATAATGGTAATGCCATTTTTTTTATATTTCGCCAAATCAAGCTTAAACAGTTTATATATTCAGTCTGGCGAATTTGAGGGCTATCAAAAACTAATTAGGGGCTACTTTTTTAAAACCAACCAATGGGAGAAGCTAAGGGGTAACATAAGGGTATATAAAATTACCATAAAACCTTTCACCAATCCAATATTTACCAGAAAACCTTTGGGTAATAAAACCTAAACCTAAACCTTTTTCACACTACACAATTCAAACTACCGATTCTTCTACTCTGTTTTCTCTTTTTCTCCTCTCCAATTTCAAACTACCGATTGTGGCATATCAAATTCATCTTCAACCGATTAATCGTAAACCAATTCATCGTATAATCGTAAACCAATTAATCGTACTTACTACAATCTAAAGATACCTCCACAAAAGCAAACATCTCGTCAACCTCCTAATGCAGAGTGGCCGCCATTTGCCCTATTTGCAGGAGATCGAGAAATTGTTCAAGAACAAAGCGATGAAGTAGACACGGAGTCCGAATACGAAAATCTGCCTCTCCGGCAGTTGATGGCTCCAATAAGGTAAGGGGTTGATGGAGGGAGATTTATGGAAAATAAATTTATTATTTTATTATTATTATTTATATTTTATTAATGTTATTTTTAGTAAAAAAATAATTAATTTTCGGATTTATTATTTAGGGTAATTTTAGAAGAGTCTAGAAGTTTATTTTAAGAGTTTTAATAAGTTAGGAAAGTTGCCTAAAGGTAGTAGATACCTTGGGAAACAAGTTTATAGGTTTTTGATAAGTTTAGGGTTTGTTTAGTAGGAGTTATCTATACAAAGAGCTCCAAAAACGAAAATTAAAGTTTGAGTCGGTTTAGGGCTTTTTTCATCCTTTCTTGACTAGCAAGTTAGGGTTTTTCCCAAGTCTATAAAGAGTCCTCCATGTATTATTTTATACAATGGAATTTGATTATAAGAATTATTTTCTTAAACTTGTTCAAGTTTAATCGATTATTATTTATAGTCGGGAAACCGAAGTCTAAATAATTATCGTTGTTCATAGTCGATATTCCTAGGAATATTTGAAGTCTGAAAAAAACCTTCCTTTTCTTTCTTTTATTTATTATCTGTTGTATCAGTTGGTATCAGAGCCAAGTTTGATTCTAGGGTTATTTGATGTTATTAAGACGAGTAGTCATGGTTAATAAATTGTCACCAAGACAAGATCGAGAAGATGTGAATATCTGATCAAATCAAAGAATGAGATTCTGGATGTGATAGAATATTATTTGAAGAAGTCACTAAAATCTCGATCTAAACCATACTCGTTTATAGAAGAAAACAATATTACAGATAACAACTTTGAAGACTTGTTTTGCCGTCATGACAATGATGCACAAAATCAAGTTATTGTTGAGAGATATACAGCTCCGGTCTTTGATAAATATCCTGATGATGAGGAGGATATGAATTTTCTTCTCAAAAATTCGAAGAACATCATGCTTCTGACAAAGAAAAACAACCCCAAGAAGTTTCACAGGATTTAAAGGAGTTTCATGGTGAGTCATCTAATTCTGATAAACTTATTGATTTAGAAATTCCTGATATTGTTGAGTTTTCCTTGCCCGAGAATAAGCTAGTTGTTGATTATTGTGATGCACAAACGGTCTCTCATATCTACCCTAACAAGAGAGAATTTGTTGAATCAACTTATGAAGATCCGTTTTGGGATTCCATCATATCTAATGCTTCTATACGGTGCATAAATTATTTTTTTACAACATCAATTCATGTATATGAAGATTGTCATCAACGAGTTACACATGCAGATCATGGTACCGGCAAGATTCGAGGACAAATCTTCTCCAACACCGGTAGAATGATGGAGGGAGATTTATGGAAAATAAATTTAATATTTTATGATTATTATTTATATTTTATTAATGTTATTTTTAGTAAAAAAAATTAATTTTCGGATTTCTTATTTAGGGTAATTTTAGAAGAGTCTAGAAGTTTATTTGAAGAGTTTTAATAAGTTAGGAAAGTTGCCTAAAGGTAGTAGATACCTTGGGATACAAGTTTATAGGATTTTGATAAGTTTAGGGTTTGTTTAGTAGGAGTTATCTATACAAAGAGCTCCAAAAACGAAAATTAGAGTTTGAGTCGGTTTTTTTTCAACCTTTCTTGACTAGCAAGTTAGGGTTTTTCCCAAGTCTATAAAAGAGTCCTCCATGTATTATTTTATACAGTGGAATTTGATTAGTAAGAATTATTTTCTTAAACTTGTTCAAGTTTAATCGATTATTATTTATAGTCGGGAAAACGAAGTCTAAATAATTATCGTTGTTCATAGTCGATATTCCTAGGAACATTTGAAGTCTGAACAAAACCTTCCTTTTCTTTCTTTTATTTATTATCCGCTGCATCAGGGGTTTACAATAATTTGTGTTTATATTGCTTAAATCGCATGAATTATTAACTAGAATACCAAGGGTTTTAGGTTAGATTGCACAATCGGTAGTTTCGTGGTTGTGTTAAACTACCGATTGTGGCAGTGTTCTTCACTGATCATGAAAATCATGCACAATCGGTAGTTAATCGGTAGTTTTGTATAGGCTTAAACTACCGATTGTGAGTGTTCATTGAACCTCAAAAACACCCATCACAATCGGTAGTTATATTTAGACATAAACTACCGATTATTCTATTGGATGCAAAAGTAGTGATAATCGGTAGTTTCATTTAGTGTTAAACCTTCGATTGTGCTAGTTAGTGATACTCAAAAACATCGATCACAATCGATAGTTATTTTTACACCTAAACTACCGATTATTCTACTGGATCCAAATTTAGTGATAATCGGTAGTTAAGTTTTTTATATAACTACCGATTGTGTGTGTTTCCATAGACTTTTGCGTTCCCATTTTTTTTATGCTCAATCTGTAGTTAATGTAGAGCCCGAGCTACCGATTGTGAACAATCGGTAGTTAAGTTGTTTTTTGTACTGCCGATTATTCACAATCGGTAGTTAAGTTGTTTTTTTGATTACCGATTGTTAATAATATGTTGAGTTCAACTTACTTTGTCTACCGTTTTATGTACTGAAATAATTGTTACTTATCTTGTATCAAAAAAAGGAAAGGCGATCAAAGCAAGCCCACGATACAATTCTATCGGGGCCTCGTCGTGGAGGAGGTAAGAAGGTTACCGCTAGTGCTAAACGACAAAGGAGCGCTAGCCAAAACGAAGAAGGAGGACCAAGTGCTCCTCAAGCTCAACACTTCGAGGGAGGTGGACCAAATGCTACAGAAGAAGAAGAAGAAAGTGGTACAAAGAAACAACCAAGGAAGAGACGAGGGCAGAAGGTCCCCGACTCTCTGAAGATTAAGGGTCTATGAGAAGGTCAAATCCTGGGGCTCCCAAGAGACGGAGGACGTCTATTGTTTGGCTACAAGGATTCTTGGGCCAAGAAAATCTACTCTGCCGAGGTAAAAAATTATTAAACACCATTCTTAACATATTGTATTTTTATTCGTAGAAGTGTTAACTTTTATTCTAATTATTTTTTAATTCGTCTATATTAGGACCATTCTAATGCGGTCCGTCTATTGAAACCTACTGCCGCACCATACAAGATGGCCGATTGGCCGTTGGGCGGTGATTGTCTTCGGTTCCAGCAAATTATACTGAGCTCAGGGCTATCTACGGCTGCCAAAAACTCCATGTTAAAACACGACCGTGTGTCGATATCGGCATTCATGGAGCGGTATTATCCAGAGACCGATACTTTCCTCATGCCGTGGGGAGAGATGACCATCATTCCCGATGATGTGGTGTAGATTCTAGGTCTGACCGACCATGGTACGGTGGTCAAGTTTGATTATGTGAAGCAGTTAAGCTGGGACTAGCTCTATGCTTTGAACGAGAAGTGCTTTGGCTGGGACAGAGAGACCTCTAACGAAGAGTTTGACCGGTGCGCTAAATACAGATGCAGACAATTTAGTATGGTTCATCTTATGGAAAGGTTCAGAGACACCTTGAAAAAAGAGGAGGCCAACCTAGAATTCAGCGATGACCAGGTCAGAGCTGCAGCCACTGCATATCTGCTCTGTGTTTTGGGATGTGCGATTTTCCCCAATGCTAGTGGGAACCGGGTGGACGCCAACCTTTTACAACTTTTGCATCCCCTCCACAAAGTTCAAGACTATTCGTGGGACACTGCATGTCTTGCGTTCTTGATAGAAGAGATGAGAAAGGCATCCCGGAAGCAGACTAGCCAAATAGCCGGGAACGTGAGCTTACTCCAGGTATTTTGGTAACTTCATTGATGTTATTTATTTTTTTTTCTTTTAAGAATCAATTTTCTCATACTTGTTTTGATACGTATACTAGGTTTGGATATATGATCACTTTCCGTCCCTCGAGTTGGCGAGAGAGAACCGGGATGGGAGAGAGGCACTACCCGAAGCACCAAATTCATCTTTTCGGGCAACCATTCAAGGATCAAGGAGCAGGAGTTGATTACTTTGAGGAGGAAACTAGACTCCATGGCGTCGAAAGATGTATGCTTTGATCCCTACAGGGAAGACCTAGCTAATGGTCATATAGCGCGAAGTTCTGAGTTGGTGTTCTACTATGGACCCTTGTGGCATCCAACTGGGTATGTCATGTACAATGCCACAAGGGTGGTGCGTCAACTAGGTTTTGTCCAAGTACAACCTTGGATTCGGTTCAGGGGCAGGTTCGAGCTAGACGTGGAGAATTGTGTTTGTGGTAAGGACTCAATCACAATTGTTTACTCTGGTAACCCATCGGTTGAACATTGGGACAACATGATGCAATCTATGGTCAACGAGGGGAGACCTGTCACCCGAGATGATGAAGCAGATCCTGGCTATATGGTATGGTACCGGGAGTATTCTCATCTTCACGTTATCCGTGAAGATAAAGGAAAGAGCACCAGGGTGCCCGAATATAGGTCCATCATCAAAGAAAACCCGTCGGGATATGAAAGGCTGGTACGTATTGTTATTTCCTTTTGATTTTAGTATTACGGGTCAATATTATAGATAATAATCGTTTGATTTTTATTGCCTAAAAACAGAAGAAAAGGATTGCAATTCTGTCGAACAAGATAGGTGCGTGCATCAATGGGGGAGTTCCTCCAACGAGTGCGCATAAAGACCTCCTTGACAACCTCGATAACGAAGATTATGTTTTCAAGTTCGGAGAGAAATCTACGACCAAGAGGAAGCCAACATCTAAGCGATTTCGAAGTCGCGCATCAACGAGTGCTGCTCCTCAAGCCAATGTCACTCCTCCTCAAGCCGATGTCCCCGAAGACAATGAACCTGAAGCCGCCGTTGCTCGTGCTCTTGTTCCTAAAACCAAAAGAGTTAGGAATTAGGTTGTAATCGTTAAATTGAAGGATATTATTTTAGCGTTTAACATTTCTGGTTTGAAGGTTTCCGATTTGAGATGATTATATGTACTTTTTTTGAGTTATCATTGGATTTGCCATCGATTTATTTTTAACAAGTTATGTTCTATAAATTGCACATGTACAATCGGTAGTTAGCTGGTTTGAAACAACTACCGAATGAGTAAATTAATCAGTAATCGGTACTTTAAGAATTACTTAAACTACCGATTATCTACATTCAGCGACAATCGGTCGTTTGTACAAAATTTTAACTACCGATTGAGAGTGTCCAGGAGTTTTCAAAAAATTAAAATTCCCAATTTGAGGCTACTTATCATAATCGGTAGTTTAAGAATTTTTTAAACTACCGAATGTGATTTTACAAATTGTTGATATTTTTGAAAAAATTTCGATTTCCAATTTGGGGCTACTTATCATAATCGGTAGTTTAAGAAT
>JAJJMC010015296.1:2955687-2967699 GCA_023531435.1 Papaver californicum
TTAAGAATTTTTTAAACTACCGATTGTGATTGTACAAATTGTTGAAACTTTTGAAAGAATCTCGATTTCCAATTTGGAGCTACTTATCATAATCGGTAGTTTAAGAATTTTTTAAACTACCGATTGTGATTGTATAAATTGTTGAAATTTTTGAAAAAATATCGATTTCCAATTTGGGGCTACTTATCATAATTGGTAGTTTAAGAATTTTTTAAACTACCGATTGTGATTGTACAAATTGTTGAAATTTTTGATAAAATCTCGATTTTTAATTTTGTTACCGTTTTGTTACCGTTGATGAACGGCTATAATTTGTTTTCTGATACACCTATAAATAAATGAATTTATATCTATCATTCCCATTTCGTCTTTAGGCCCAAACATGTATAAAGTCAAGTGTGCACAATATGACCATTTAACGGTACTTGAATGGAAAATGTAACGATAGGGCATTTTCCCATAACTTTTTTTTGTGGGGCATTTTCCCAACGTGACATGTATTTTTAGGGTTTTTTTTCCAATTATCCCTTCTTATTCTCCACTAGACCGAACTTCGAAAACGCAAGTTTAAAGGTTCAATGAACAACTTCATTTATGATCCTGATTTCCACAAAGGCATGTGGCTCTTTAGTATGTTGAGTAGGGCTGTCAATCCCAATCCGAAATCCGATAGCCGTTTCCGAAAATCCGGGATTCTATAGGACATTATCCGATATAACGGATCGGATGTCGGAAGCGGATATTTCTATCGGATATTACGTGTTATCGTAAAGGAACCGGCTTAGCCAGTATCCGTCGGATAATATCCGATACCGATAACTAAGTAAAGAGTAAAGACTTCTACGGTTCTACCCCTCTTCTTCGTTCACTTCTTCTCTAGCTCCCCCTCTTCTTCACTTCAGTGAACACTAACAGAATATCTGAAACCCTTCACCACCATCATCTCTCTCAGTCTCATATTTCTCACCACCATCTCTCTCAAAGGCACCACTTCATCACCGATTCACCACCATCTTCTTCTTCCTCTATCGCCACAACCCACAACAGAAGTACAGAAGCAGAAAAAGAAACCTTACCATCAATTCAAAAATTGTATAATATGTATGTAACTGTATGATATTCTCTCTTTATTCTTCTTTGAATCTTTGATTATGATGTTTTGTTTTAGAATGATACAAAATTGAAACTAGGGTTTTATGAAATCAAAAATATTTGGGATTTTTTTTTTTGGAAATTAGGGTTAATCAAAAATATTTGTTTTTTTTTTGTAATTAGGGTTCTTAGTTTGTCATTTGTTTTAATGTTATGAATCATGATTTGATGAATTGGGTTGAACGCCAACAATGTGTTCTTATCTAGGCTTATTATTTCCCTGTGCTCTATTTGATTAAATCCATTTGTTATCTCCTTTATTAAGTGCTATCTTCTATACGTCTTCTGCATACCTGAAATCTATTTATTATCTGGAGCTTTTTCTTTGATTAATTTTTATTTACATAGGTGTGTTCTAGTTTCTGTCCACTTTTTTAATTAAACCTCTTTGTTATCTCCTATATCCAGTGCATTCTTATCAGTGTTTTGTGGATTCCTAAAACCCTAAATCCCTTAAAGACTTGCTTAGATCATCTATTGAGTTCTTAAGGTGGTTTTATTTGACTAAGTTAAGCTTGTCCGTTAAATTCACTCTTTGAGCTGATCATTGTAGTTTTTGTGGAGTTAATCTTGATTTGTAGCTCCCCCTTGCAGAATCCGTTACACAAATTTTTCTAATTGTTTCTTTTCTTTCTGTCAGTTGAATTGATCCTTGTTTCGTGTTAGCTCTCAGTTTTGGGTTATCGATTTATCTGTGTTGTTTTTCCCTTCAGTTGTGGTTCACCTCCTATTGTATATTTGATTGCTTTCTAGCAACAAGTTATAATTTAAATTCTTGCTTTCTGGACTTTGTTGAGTTTCTTTGATTCCATGGCATAAGCTCTTTCTTTCCCAATCTGTGCATTCCTCTTTGCTCATTCTGAATCCTTTCTGTATCCTTATTTTCTAGACTATTTTTGTAGGTGGTGACATTACAAGGAAGAAGAAAATGCTGAAGAAACAAGTAATCCACTTGACCATTTCTCATAGTTTGATCTTACAACTCCGTTGATGCATTTGCTAGTTTAAGTATAGAATGACTGAAGTGTTGATAAGAGAACATCTTTCTACCTTATCCTATTTGATTCCGGTTATTCTGGGTTCACAAGATCAAATGACTCAAATGAGTGCTTGAAAGTGACAGCCATTTATTTGTTAACTTTAGTTATTCTTTTAAAGATCCATAATCTAGCTAGGAAGAAATTGGAGTTATAGGTATGCTGATGTTATCTCAAATAAACAGCTTATAAATCTGTGTTGTTAATGAAAAGTTAACAAATTAAAATAGGTTGCTAGATTAACAAATTAAAATTGAACTGTATGTCTGTGATACATGCATTATAACACATACTAGGAAGTAGACTAATAATTAGACTAACCTATAAAGCCTAAGGCCTAAGGGAAGGTATGAGATTAGGAGGTTACATGCCAATGGTTTGAGCTGTCAGTGCTTGATATGATGTGCAGTGCAGGATATGTACTGTTCAGGTCAATCTGTTCATCTCTTAATCTGATACTGATCAGCAATTTTAGCGCTGGTCTTGGTTGCAAACTATAGCCACTACACTGTCTGGATTTTTTGAAAGGAAAACTTCCTACTATTTCAGATGAATAGCCTAATCTCAGTTATTTGAGTGGGCATATTATACGATCACGTTGCTTGTGTTTGGATTTTATTTTTCTGCTTTGTGCTTTCTTTGAGCCTTAATCTTTGGCATAAAGACTAATAATATCTTAATTACCTATCAACAGTTAATGAATGCATCAGTCAAAGAACTGTCTGTGAACTGGAAATGCTAGTACAAATTTCAGTTTCTTTTTGTTTTCTTTTGAATAGAACATGTAATTTATAAACTGTGATCATTTGTGTGTGTTTTGTATATGTTTGAACTGAATTGTGAACTGAAAATGCTTAAATGAACTGAAAAAAATTGAAGTGAAAAAACAGGTGTTAAGATTTATATCAGCTATCGGATATTTATCGGATAATATCCGATATCCGATAAGCTTATCGAAACGGAATCGAATTTGAAATTTAGGATTCCGTCGGAACTTATCGGATATCGGAACCGATTGAGCCAATATCTGTTTCGATAGTATCCATTGACTGCCTAATGTTGAGTAACCTAAGTAGGTAGTAGCAGTCTCCCAATCGATGTATGTGTATGGTAAAGCCTTACCAATCTTTAAGAAATAATTTAACCGTCTACTTGACCACCTTTTATTCAATTCGTTTCATGCTCATATAATTGGAAATAATACTGAATAAGTTTTTGATAGTTATTATTACATCAGTTAATCTTAGGTGTATTCATATATACTCCTGTCGGCATTCATCTACTCTTTAAACTTCGAAACTTCAGGGTTTATTCATCTGCAAACATCACCCAGGTCATCATCGCATGAATCATTCGGTGCACATAATCTGATCATGTAAATGTGATTATAAACCTTTATTATCTTGTTCTTCTGGACCTACCGTGGGATAGTGATCATGTAAATGTGATTACAAACATTTATTATCTTGTTCTACCTTTATTATCTTGTTCTTTTGGACCTACCGTGGAAACAGTTAAAGACTACGGACATCCAACTTAAAATCAATTGATAATGAATATAGTGGTCCTTCCATATTATATTTTAAGTTTGTTGAAAATATTATTCTTCGTAGGAACCAAAGCCTATCCGTAACAAACAACATAAAAATACACTCGTAAGTAATTTGATCGTAACTTTTACCAAAACTTAGACTGGAATTTTTTTTCTTTCTGACATTTCACCAAACAATTAGCGGCAGTCTTCTCCTCACGACCATTGTGCTCACGTCCAAATCTTAGAAGTCATCATTCCAAGCCTAAAATGATGAAAATCAGTGAATATCAATTTGGTTAGTGATTCACATTTAGACATAGAATCCTTCACTTGTGACAACAAATCTTTTTAAAAAGTTATGTTATTACCTCGTACAGAAAGGAATATCCCAACAACAAAAATTACTTAAAAGAACTACTTTGACATTAGGTACCATAGTGTCTGAAGCTTTATAGGTACCGTAGTGTCTCTTGGGGTAAGAGTTGTTTTACATCTGGTTTCTTTCGAATAATCACGTCTAGTTTTGAAAAGAGATATTTTACATTTTGGGTAACAATTTCTGGTCAAATATTGTTAAGACGTATTTGCTCACTAATAAGATATGTCTCTTCTCAGATACAACAACTGAATTTGACACGTGGGTGCTTAATTAGGAAAAAACATAAAATTGATTTCGCTACCGACACGTCAGCAGGTTGGGTTCTCCTTTTAATAAGAAAGAATTGATTATCTCCGTTATATGCTAGATTTAGATGTTATATATTTTTACTATAGAGTGCCTCGAAGAATACTTTAAACTAAACACTAAAATGAAGGAAAAACAAGTGAATAACAGTTTTGATCGTTACCAATTCGAATTCACCTCGATGTCGGAGAATAAAATTCTGGTACCTAGACCTCTTTGGTTACTAAATCTTAATTTTTGAATAAATCGGTGTTTTAAATCACTAATGACATTGTCTATTAAGCATATTTATTCTCTATACTATTACTATACACGTGTTTAAAAAATAGTAACTTATCCTTGAAGGCATACAGGTAAGATGATATTTTTTTATTCTTCATTTTAGGCAGATTTTGCAAGATGTTATCACGTCATGGAAAATTTTGGTTCTATTATCCCTAGGACAAGTACCTACTCATTGAAAGGTTATGCGGAAAACACCAGGCATGTATGCTCTACTCCTATCAAACTTAAACATCTTTAACCAAATCTATAGTTGAGAGATATTGTCACTACCTACATCTCATTCTAAATATGGTAATAACAAAAACACGAGCCAATGTTTCCATTTAACACTATCTAGAGAAATATTCCATTATCATCTGGGATGGTCCTCCAGCTATTAATCTATTTGACGATATAACAAGTAACAAATAAAAGTTGGCGGATGCAATTCAACTGTAACAAGAGTAAACTTGAAACACTATGTGTTTCTCTCAACTTTCCATCAAAAATCGTGTGATTTCCTGTCAATCCATGTGAAGTGGTGGATGTGCTGATTGCGTGCACTTTGAGACAATATCAATAACATGACAAAAATTTAGTTTGCAGCATCGATAGGGATTGTATTTGTTTAAGTTCTTTTTATGTTGTGAATACAATGCTTTAGTTCCAAAAAAAAAATATACAATGCATCTTAATTTTCTATCTTCGGTTATGCCATTTTTTTTAATTACATCTCCCCTCTTTTGGATTGACTTCGGAAACTCTGATAAACTTTTTTTCCTTGGGAATCCCATTCCCCGACGGCCCGACCATATGTCATTTTGCATCAAAGATCCTAAACACACTGAAACCCATCCTTCATGATTAAGATCTATCTCGAGTAATAATTATTATTTTCTGAAAATAAAAATAACAATTGTTTTGGGAACGATGTTTTGGAATTTGTTTTTCATCCAAAAATGGGCAATTCTTTGGTTATAGGGTCTTTTTTTTTTAAGAATCCAACTATCTTAAGGAAGCCAGAGGTGAGGCATATATATTGATTTAAAAAGTTGTAGACCAACATGTTATTTTTGATTCAATTCGACAACCAAAAATATATTTTCAAAATTATCCGTAATTGAGTTGGATTTATTTGTTGTGTTCTCGGAAGGAAACAACTCAAGAAGGTGCAAAGGAAAGGAAATAAGAAACCCATACGAGGCACCGATCTATATTTTACACACTAAAAATTAGAGGTTGAGGACTAAAATTTGAAGAAGGATTGAACGAAACAACCCAATAAACCTGAAAAAAAAAGGGTTAAAAGAAAAATGCAAAGAAAAAAGAAAAGGAGGTGATAGGTTAATAATTTATGATGACAAGAAGCGAGAATGAACATTCATACTCTTTTAACAAGTTCAAGACAATTTTTGTTCTATGAATGCTTTTTATGCGTGAAGTTCCTTAACAATTTTTATTCTTTTGCTTTTAAATTACTTTGGGTTACGAATTATTTTTAAGTTATATTAGATTTAGAGTTATTATTATTATCACTGTAGAAAGAGATAGTATTTTTTTTCCTAAGACGGATGGAGTATTATTTTTTTTTATAATTTGTATGTTTATATGTTTGAGAGTTCAAGTGGGTGATTCAAATTGTACTGGTAGAAGACACGTTTTTTATGATGTCATTTTTTCCTGTTGCTAACCCTATTTTTTTATCTTCTTAGTTGGTCATGGAAATTAAAATTGGCAGTCCTTGCCATGCAAGTTTAATAAGTATCTGCAACGTTAATGTGAACATAAAGATAAGGCGGAGCTGGCAGGTGGTTGTATGGCGATAGATTTGTGTTTGTAAGTTGACATATTCCTTCTATGAGGATATACTTACAGTGGATAATGTGGTTTTACAGTGCCTGCAAGACTTATGAAGTTTTATTTTTTTATTGGCAGTGGAGGTGAGTGGCAGCATTCAGAGCAGTACAACTCACAAAGATGTCACTTTTGCGTTCTATTTGAGAAGAATTCTTTTAGTATTATAGCTTTCTAAGTTTCGTCGTAGCATGGGTTAAGTACTATTTTACTTTTAATATTGCTTAGTTTTATTCATGTAAATTCATAATTATCGGTTATTTAATAAGGTTTACATGTATTGACTTTTTTAAGTTACATAGAGTTCATTTTAATTATTAATCTATTGGATATTAATTATACAATAGTTTATCAAAACTCTCATTAAAACGGGTACGGGAAAAAGCTCCGCCTCAGTGGACATAAGCAAACAGTAAACCATTTGCTTTGGACCCGATGCGTAGCACAGGTTTCCAATAAAATTTGGATTTTTTAATCGCCCGACATGTAACACGTGATCATTGTATAATGCACAAAATTAATGACACTGAAAACTATAAACTTATTCAATTCAAGTTTAATAATCTAGCTAAAAAAATAAAATTTGAGTTTAACCTCTTCAAATCAGTTCTCACGGGACAAGAACAAACCTTGGTTTGGGAGCCATTTTGAACTTATAAAGGCTAAAATAGGCTTACTGAGACTAAATTAGGCTGGGGGAAGCTGAGCTGGGTGAACAAGTCCTGCACCAGGAGTGTACATATACTCACTCAACAATATACGTAATTCATCATATAATGCATGAGAGTATCTATAATCATCTTAAAATTTACGAACGCCCAATATACTCACAGTTTTACGAGAATAACTTTAGTATGCACGGTGCCTAGCACGGGCACAAATCTAATCTGCCTAGATGACGAATCGCAAGAATTTCACTTACAATTTTCAAGGCTGTTACATGTGTACGTAATACCAAATTCCATTGGGTTACCAAAATCCATGTAAAACCCAACGGCGCTTGTCACTGGATTAATTTGTAAAACCCAACGGCCCTTATCACCGGATTAATTAGTAGCCCTCTGCCCATGATTGTTAGTTGTTACTATAATTTAAGCATGGATGCTAATGGGATACTAATTTACTTGGGGGTGTACCAATATTCATATCAATAGAATATCTCTTATGGAATGGTAATACCCCCATTCCATAAATTGGCGTCCTATTAGCAGCGTTGTAAATTAAGTAGGATCAAACATGAGAAAGCTAGCTAGAGGCTGGCATTGACTTATATATTGGAAAGCATCGTGATCAACCCACGAAACTAGACATGTACACGACTAGTTGACAACTATATCTAATAAAATAGCATATAAACAAATAGAGATGAATTGGAAATCATTCCAAAGTATCTCTCTCTGTATACAAATTTCCTTCCAATGGTAAATTTCAACCCGTGACTAGGTACTGTGTGATTACCATGTCCTCTTTAAATAATGCATGACTCATTGCTTAAAATTCCTCAATAAGTATATAATAACTAGAGAGAGGCGCGCAGTTGACATTCTAATACACATAATGGCGAATTCTGTTATCTCTGAGCATCACCGCATTCTTTGTTTCTCTTTTGCTTTCATTTCCTTCGTAATATTTACGAGAGCTCAGGTAGTTCCAAGTGTTATCGTGTTTGGGGACTCACTCCTTGATGTAGGTAACAACAACCACCTTGAGCTGTCCCTCGCCAAAGCTAACTTTCCTCATAATGGAGTTGATTTTCCTAAAAGATGGACTGGGAGGTTCAGTAACGGCAAGAATGCTGCTGATTTTTTTGGTAAGTCGAACTTTAAATCATAAAATTGAAGCCATATTTATACATTCGTTCTGGGTTGCTAGGCATTTTGCACGCGTATTGTCATATGATCTTAACAATATATAGCTAGCTATTAGGGAAAACAAAGTTTGATCTAATATTGATTTGTTATTTGATGGGTATGCAGCTGACAAGTTAGGCTTAAAAACCTCACCCCCATATCTGTCAACTCAAAAGGATTTGTTGAAAAGATTAATCAAAAAGGATTCTAACGCTGCAAAAGTGGTACTTCAGAATGGGGGCATTAGTTTTGCATCGGGAGGAGCTGGAATCTTGAATGAAACAAACAAAATATTTGTAAGCATGAAACATCATAATTCTTTATCCTGGATATGCAATCAGTTGTATATATATTTCATGAAGAAGCTAGCTTCTTAAAATTGATATCTGAGGGCCAATGCAAACAAGGTGTATATATGTATGAATAGATATTGTGCGTCTTAAGAAATTTTAACTACATATTTAACCAATATTAGAGAAACCAAAATGTTACTTTAGCTTGACATTGTTTGGTTTGAGCCATATGTAGGTACAATCCATTTCATTAGACGAACAAACAGAATTCTTCTCAAATGTACATGGAGAGTTGGAGCAGGAACTAGAAAAACCTGGCGCAGCATCTTACTTGGCAAAGTCCATGTTTCTCATCTCGATTGGTAGCAATGATATTATTGGTTACTCTAAATCTGATTCAGACTTGCCCGCTAAATTCGGCAGTCCCCAGCAGTACATAGATACCTTAATGCTTACACTCCGAGGCCAGTTAAAGGTGACTTCGTATTTCCTTTTCCGGTATCTTTTCTTGAACTTTACTCCCTTCGTTTCAGATAAAGAGTTATTTTTTTTATTTACATAATTTTTAAGACAAGGATTAGAATAGCTTTTTAATTTATTTCCAAATTCACACTCAACAAAATATTTGATACCACAATAATCTTCTTCCAATTTTCCTTCGACTTTTCTTCTTCGTCCTGTTCTTCTTTCACGTCATATTCAAATTTTGAAAACTTAGTGAGACAGTAAAATTTCAAACACTTCCCTCCATTCATAGATATGTAAGTTTAGATATTCATCAAATTTAATTTCCATCTGAATGATCAAAATCAGATTCACTTTCAACCATATTGATCAAAATCAGAAACAAAAGTTATTTTCAATCATATTGATCAAAACAGAAACAAATGTTATTTTCAATCAAAACAAGTACAAAAGTTCTTCATTATCTTCTAAGAATCACATAATTTCTCTCTTTACTCCTCAATTTGTGATAATCACTACCGTGATTTGCATCTTCACTTTCAATCAAAATCAAATTGATCACAGGTTATCTTCAATCTAAGAATCAATTATTCATTCAAGACATCTCCGCAACAAGGGAAGCAAAATCACGACCATAGCGTATTGATTGCATTTGTCTGACCCTAGGGGAGAAATCAAAAAATAATAAAATAATAGTGACTTGCTTGATCACAATCAGGTAAAAAACTCAAACCAGGATAGAGAGTCTCATCAAATCAAATTAACGAGCAACAAATACAGATAGAAAGTCTCACCAAAAATTCAAAAAAACCCATTATAAGAATGCAAAATTTGATATAAGTTTTATAATAGATTCAACATCAAAGTTTTGAAGATTTGTTTTTTTAATCAAAAACTCACAAAAAATATGCTAATTTTTTTACCAAAAGTGTAATCTTTTTATCAAATTCAGCATTAAAAATTGAAGCAAAAAACGTAACGGAGAAGATGAAGATGAAGAAGTACCTTGTTGTGGTGGCTTTGTATAATTTGTTTCAGTAATCGGTGGTGGTCGTTGTCGTGGTAGTACAAATTTTCATTTCATGGCGGATCGATGGTGGTGGGGGTGATTCGGAGGAGAAAAAATAAAATGAGAAAAGTAGTAGTAGAGATAAAGAAGATGACGGAATATGTGTAAAATAGAGGAGCAACTTTTGGAAAAGGGTAATTCTGAAAGTTTGTCTTATTGAAAATAAAATTAACTCTTTTGTTGGAACAAGAATTTAAAAAGAAAGTAACTCTTTTTATGAAACGGAAGGAATATTTATTTGATGGAATACAGTTACTACCAATTTCTCTAAACACATGAATCGGCAATTGACACGAAAACTAGAAAGTTGATTATTTATGTCTTATAGTATTGAGAATCACCTTTTTCTTAGTTTTTCATGATTTTTCTTCTCCTGTTGTTTTTTCTATCTTACCAGAGGATGTACAATCTAGGTGCACGTAAATTTGCCATTCTTGGGACTGCGTTGATAGGATGTTGTCCATCACTGAGGAAAGAAACTGGTTTATGCAATGAGGGAGCAAATTCCTTGTCTTTGGAGTTTAACAACCGCGTTGTATCACTGTTGCAAGAACTCAAAACAGAACTATTAGATATCAACTACTCCTTCTTTTTCACTTACAATCTCGTTCTCGAATTCATTTCGCAACCAGCTCAACACGGTAAACTGATCGTACTTTACATAAAGCAGTATATAAAATGCTCAAACATTTTAATTAAGGCAATTTTCCTTGTTAACTAGTAATCTAGTATAATAATTAATTAGAACTTTTTTGCAGGATTTACTGAGGTTCAAAGTGCCTGCTGTGGGTTGGGTAAGTTCCATGCTGATGTTCCATGCTTACCAATTGCAGAGTTATGCGATGACAGAGGCAGTTTTCTGTTCTGGGATTTATACCATCCAACCGAGGCAGCTGCTGGAATGGTAATAGATAGGTTCTTCAACGCCACAGAAGCTAAATATGTGTTCCCTGTCAATGTGAACCAATTAGTTGGAGTTGCTTAACCAATAAATACCTCGTATCCGAGATAATAACACGAGTTGTCCGTTCAGAGACATCTGTTAAAATTGGAACTATACAGAGATAAGACATCTGCTTAAATTCTAGCATGATTTATGATACTGCCTCCGTTTCAACAAAAAAAATACTATTATTTTTTTCATTAACACATAATGTAAATTTCTTTGGTTATGATTTTTTATCTCGTATTTATGTTTTACACAATTTTTCACTAATGCTAGGAATCATGCTAGCTGAAGTTCCCACATACAACACGTGGTACGGATAAACAAGTGGCACAACACAACACAACACGCTAAGAAAGTATTAGAATTAAAAATGAATTTATTACTTATTTATAAAAAAATATTTTGTTACAAAAATTATCTTGATGGGACCAAAGGGTCACTAGCTATATTGTGTGTGGAAATAAAAAATCCATTTTTCACTTCTATGTGAATGAGAAACCTTTGATTTGTCTCGCATGGGATAAACCAAGGATGAAGTCTATCTAATTACCACGAAAGTTGCTTCTAAGGGAAAAACGTGTGGATTGGATATAGACTAAGGGAATGGGCTAGTGGGCAAATTCACACATGTGCGGTGCTTCGCACCGAAGCACGCACGCGGGCTTGCGGAGCTTGCGTGTGTTTTGCGTGAGCCGGCGTGTGCCCAGCATGTGCCTATCAAGAGTTAATGGTTATATTTTAAATTCATATAATAAATATTAAAACCGTTTCATTATTTATGTGAATTAAAAACCGTTTTATTATTTATGTGAGTTAATGAGAATTAAATTAAAAGATTTTTCATAAATACAATTTAATTC
>JAJJMC010015296.1:2998085-3086831 GCA_023531435.1 Papaver californicum
TTGTGCGCACATACTTGGGTATAAGTAAGTCCAAGTCTTATTTGCCCGTCCGCCTCCACCCATATATATATGTATAAGTAAGCCCAATTACTATTTGTCTATCCGCTCCTTGTGCGCACATACTTGGGTATAAGTAAACCCAAGTATTATTTGCCACCCGCCCCATTTGCGCACATACTTGGGTATAAGTAAACTCAAGTATTATTTGCCCGCCCGCCCGCCTCTTGTGCGCTCATGCTTGTGTATAAGTAAGTCCAAGTATTATTTGCCCGCTCGCCCCTACTCATATATATTTATAAGTAAGCCCAAGTATTATTTTCCCATTCGCCCCTTGTGCGCACATACTTGGGTATAAGTAATCCCAAGTATTATTTGCCCGCCCGCCCTACCCATATATGTGTATAAGTAATCCCAAGTATTATTTTCCCTCCCTCCCCTTGTGCGCACATACTTGTGTATAAGTAAGCCCAAGTATTAATTGCCCGCCTTCCTCTTGTGCGTACATACTTGGGTATAAGTAAGCCCAAGTATTATTTGCCCGCCCACCCATATATGTGTATAAGTAAGCCCAAGTATTATTTTTCCGCCCGCTGATAGACACATTTTAGTGTCTAAATTGCACCTTAGTTTCTATTGAGTTAGTATTCGATTTTGCAAATATTACGTGTTTTTATGCTTTTGTAGGTACATTAGAAGAATAAAGATTTGTGGAAAAATTGGCTCAAAAAGTGATAAAGGCACCCAAGGTCAAGTGTTATTGGCACCCCAAGAATGGATAAGGGACACCGTAGGATCGGCCGAGTCAACCCAGCGAGTCAGCGAGTTAACTCCGAGGCGCCGATCCATCTCATCGGGATTTCCTGTTTCAAACAGGAAAAGGAATTGGACGTTATTTCTTGGATTTTTGGTGGATGTTTTCAGACCCAATCGCAAGACAAATCCTATACAAGTTCAAAGCAATCGAGAAACAGCGAAAAATCCCGGAAAATCAGCTCTGAAAATCATGTACTTGGCCGGAATCCTGTTTCGATTGGGAATGGGATTTGTGAGTTGTTTGAGAGAGTTCTATTAGGTTTAGAACTCTCTCTAGGGTTTGTAGACCCTATATAAACCAAGAGAAGCGAAGAAAAATCATCGAGCAGCCCTAGAGATTAATTCTGAAGCATTCCGGCCAACTTCTGTCGCCGCAGATCACTTGCTACTGCACCGGCCGGCGTGTTCTTCATCCAGCCATCATCGAAGAAGACGACTCAGCAACGTCTACATCTGTTGTTGATTCAAACTGTTCTGTTACCTATTGTTTCGTTTCCTTTATTGCTTAGACTTTTCCGTAACAGCTGAGCCTTCTTCTGTAACGCATATACGCGTATCAAATCAGCTGTTACACCATTATTCAACCTTGTAATCGATATTTTGAGCAATGAAGAGATCTTTTGAGCAAGTTTTCTCCACCATGAGCTAAGTTTATTTACTGGGATGATGGAGGAGGTTTTTCTTTCAATTTTATGTGGTAAGTCTATTTTTAATTAATTATTTACAATTCTTACTTGTTAAAATTGCATAGTTTCGAAATAGAAAAATGGTTTTCATTCAGTAGTGGTGTTTTTGTTTGATGGGTCATGCTGGGTTGACAACCTTTGATGTCCCATGCTTGTGATTTACCTCTACTTGTTTGCATAAAACCTATTTTGGCAATATTTGAATTTAATTTGTTTAAAAGAATTGCATGATTAATCACATAAATTGTTAGAAATAACTGGATCTTGATTCCTAGTTTTCTCCACATATTCTAAAAAACATCTCTAGTTTATTTTCCTGATTTTTAATTAATTAGACTAATTCCATTATTTTCTAGAATCATTACCTTCACAAGTTCGAGAATCGAACACTTTATTTACCACTTTTAAAACTACATCAATTTTTGGCGCCGCCGACGGGGACTTGTTTTTAGGTTTTTGGTTTTAGATTTATTTTTAGGTTTTTATTTTTAGTTTTATTATTTTACTTTGTTCTATTTTACGTTTCTTTTGGTATTTCTCTTTCTTGCTACAGGTTGAATTTTTGATCGAAAAGGGAAGTAAGCCAAAGTTTTGGAATTAAAGCTAAAGACTTGGAATTAAAAGGGAAAAGCTTAAAGAACGAAAAAGAAGATCGAAGATTTTATTTTATTTTTCTTAATTAGATTTTTAGTTTATTTTAATTAGTTTTAATTAGTTTTAATTAGTTTAGAAAATTGTATTAGGATTTTTATTAATTCTGTAATTTTTCTTTTATTTTTCGGACACTTTTTGGACTTTCTTTTGGACATTTTGGACATTTTATTATTTTTAAACCCTACGGAAGGGTAGTTTTAAATATCAAACTGTGTGCAGGGAAGGACGACAATTACGATATTGTCTCGGCCCCTCGGGTTCGAACACTATTGAAAAGGTTATTAGTGGCCCGAGTCGACTTCAACGGTTCATCACCCGAGGTAGGTACACTTCGTTAATCCACGAATCATCTGTCAGTGGGTTTTCTGGACGCCTTTGTATGCATATATGCTGAGGACTGAATACGGACTTTAATTTTTGCATAGTAAAGGGCAAGGCCTGGCCATATAAGATAAGGTTTCGGATTTCATCACCGTCTCCTTCTTGCCCGCCTTAGGAAAACGAAACCTACGCGAACCTAAGCCTAAAATCTTGACTAGAAAGAGATCTATAGGGTATCGAGCTTATTGGAAAATCGTTCAAAAGGACTGTACGGGTTACTTTATTAGCCTAACTCGAAGTTCAGGATGATTATTTTAAGTTGATTAGAGCCGCCTTGTAACCCAGGGAAAAGTGCCAAAGAGACAGGGTTATCAAAGCTCCTTAGAGCTTATCATGTTTCTCTTCGACTTAATCTAATTCAGATCGTTCTAAGAGGTTTGCTAAAATTGTAACCAGTTGCCTTTTGAAAGAATAGAAGCTGGTCTAGAAACAATCTAAGTGGAACCATCATGCTTGTTGTTTTCTAGATTTAGGTTTGATTTGGGTTAGTCAGGGCACGATTGTGTTTGATTAATTGCTTGTTAGGATTTAATTTTTACATACCAAGAACGCCCTTAAGGCGAACTTGGGATAGAGACCCTCAAGGTAGGTTAATTAGTGGAAGACTGGTAGTTCACCTTAACCTTGAGAAGCCAACTGAGAGTGAACTAGTCACTCCCGAGACCGTGTCAGCAATGACATCTCTGAAGGATTTGTTGAATCCGACCCGGACCTCACGTCCATCTTGCATCAAGTTAGCCGCTACTAAAGCGAGCTACGAACTGAAACCCGGAATCATCCAGATGCTTCCATTATTCTTAGGAAAAGAAAACGAAAATCCCTATTTTCATATTAGGGAATTCGAGGAAATATGTAGCACAATCAGGATTAGAGACTTGAATGACGAGTCTATTAAACTCAGACTATTTCCCTTTTCACTAAGAGACAAAGCCAAGTCGTGGCTATACCTCTTGGCTCCTCAGTCAATTGAAACCTATGCCCAACTTACTTCAGCTTTTATTCAGAAGTTCTTCCCTAGGAACAAAATTTCGTCTGTTAGGCAAAAAATATGCACATTTTCTCAGCTAGAGGGAGAGTCTCTGTATGTGTATATAGAAAGGTTCAATGACTTATTGTCCCAATTCCCAGACCACGGAATAGAGGAGTTAAGGCTAGTTCATATCCTCTATGAGGGTTTGGACTACGCATCTATAACCTTGGTCGAGTCTTTGTCAACCGGAGGGTTCGACAGTAAGACTCCTGCTGAGGCGATGAAACTTCTACGTGACATCGCCGAAAAGACCCAGCAGTGGGAGAGCATTAAGGAGCCAAAAAGAACAATTCTTCTAGGAAGAGGAAATGTTAATAGGGTAGAAGGATCTTTTGATCCAAAGGCCCAAATAGAAGCCTTATCTAGAAGGCTAGAACTGGTCGAAATGAATCAAGCTAGTAGTTCAGAGCCCAACCAATTCGAAGAGCAGGCTTTTGCTCTTTATAATAACACTAGATTTGATAACCAAAGAAAGTTCGACCCATATTCGGTATCTTATAACCCTGGCTGGAGAAACCACCCGAACCTTTCCTGGTCGAAAGGCCAGGCTCAAGGTCAGTTTAGTAATGCTAAAGGTCCTCCAGGCTTCAGTTATAAGAATTCGGCTGGTCCAACTCAGCCCAGCAATGACGAAAAGAATGAGCAGAGATTCCATACCTTAGAAAGAGCTATTTCTAGTTTACAAACCTCAGTTAGTGACATTGCTGCGGCTCTGAGAGAGCGAGAACCTGGTAGGTTCCCTAGTCAACCCGAACCCAATCCTAAAGGAGTCAACGAAATGTCGACTGGCGAGAAATCATCCAGTCACGTGAATGCGATTACGACCCTCAGGAATGGTAAGGTAATGGATAACAAGGTAACTAGGCCCGTTAGTGAACAAACGGTAGTTCATCCAAACCCAATAGTTGAAGAGACTGATAAAGTCTCTGACGAGCCTGAGGAAACCCCTCAGAGAACTGATTTCATACCTAGAGCCCCATACCCAAGGTTGTTAGCACCTACTAGGAAGGAATCCAATTTTAATGAAATAATGGAAGTTTTTAAGAAAGTCACGATCAACCTTCCATTATTAGATGCAATTAGGCAGATTCCTGCTTATTCCAAGTTTCTTAAGGATATGTGTACGCCAAAGCGAAAAGTTAGCGTACATAAGAAAGCTTTTCTAGCTAGTCATGTAAGTTCAATCATACAGAGTAGTACGGCCCTTAAGTACAAAGACCTAGGTTCCCCAACCATAGCTTGCACAATAGGAAACTACCGGGTAGAAAGAGCCTTACTCGATTTAGGAGCCAGTGTGAACTTACTGCCGTACCATGTGTACCTCCAGCTAGGACTAGGCGATTTGAAACCGACTCAGATGACTTTGCAGTTAGCTGATAGGTCTGTGAAAATTCCTCGTGGTGTCATAGAAGATGTTTTGATTGAAGTGGATAAATTTATTTATCCAGTGGACTTTGTTGTGCTTGATACCAGACCTGTGCCTGATCCATAGAATCATATACCGGTTATACTAGGTCGCCCGTTCTTAGCAACATCTAATGCGATCATTAACTGTCGTAACGGTGTTATGAACTTGTCTTTTGGTAACATGACTATTGAGCTGAATATCTTCAACATTAGTAATCAACCACCTGAGATAAATGACCCCACCTTAGAAACCGTCAACATGATAGAGACCCCAGTTCAGGAGTCATTACCAAACACTTTGATAGAAGACCCGTTAGAA
The DNA here is from genome assembly GCA_023531435.1 of Papaver californicum. Lineage (NCBI taxonomy): Eukaryota > Viridiplantae > Streptophyta > Magnoliopsida > Ranunculales > Papaveraceae > Papaver > Papaver californicum. The sequence continues at coordinate 3,003,376 of JAJJMC010015296.1, forward strand.
AAATGTCTAGCCCACTTTGGATTAGAGTTTGATGAGTTAGGCCCATCATAGACCTTACTTGTGGTTGTAGCTTCAGATTTGGATAGTGACCAAGAGAATAGGCTAGTAACCGTGCTTCGGGACAATAAGAAAGCTTTAGGATGGACCGTAGCAGATATTAAGGGAATTAGCCCAACAGTTTGTATGCACCAGATCCATTCAGAGGAGGAATCCAAACCGTCTAGGGAGATGCAGCGTATGCTCGACCCATTAGAAGATCCATTAGAGAAATGCCTAGACAACTATAGAATTGATGGCGATAATGACAGTGTTATTAATGAAGTGAGCACTTTGTTAGGTTCTGCACCACCAGATTGTAATTTAGAAAAAGCAATTGACTATTTTCGAGAATCTGACGATCCGGAAATGAGGGAAATTGTTATTAGTCTATCTAGAGACACTGAAAACTCTAAGTTTGGGGGTGACTATCATTCTCCATGTGCTATACCATTAACTCTTAGGAAGGTCCCTAGCTTGGGACCTGACATATGCACGTCTGCCATTGTACAAGATCATCTTCGAGCTAGATCCACTGATCCTCCTGTTCAGGAAGAAGTGCAGTTTCCAAAAACCAATCCTCTGGTCGATGTGGTTTACCTAAATAGGGATCAAAGTGTGTTCAGATTGTTTATCTTCGTAGCTTGCTGTTGTTTCCTTCTATTGTGGATAACACTATTTGATTCAGATGATCCACAGTTGTTCCGATTATTGTTATATGATTTAAGGAGGTAACTTATGCTCATGCGACACGGTAATATCTTTCCCTAATTCCTTTTCGTGCAGTGTTTAGAAACATTGAGGACACTGTTTATTTTAAGTTTGGGGGTATTGGGAGACTTTTTAGGATTTATAAGATTTGGAATTTAGAAGCATGTGAACAATTCAGGGTGACACTAACCACTCTAGGTAGATGGAAAATTAGTCATTTTGTTATAAGGATTGGTGTGCCCAGCTAGATGGTCTATTCATAAAAGAGACAGAGTTCAGGTGTTAGAAATAACATGATAGTTGTCACCACCACATCACGTTCTGTTTTATTATTTGCAGTTTCGTGTTTCTCTGAGAGTATTGGTGGGTCCTAGCATCGACATGTTAATTAGCGCTGGAATGACATTTAGTGTGTTGAGATCATTCCCCACATGAATAATACGTTAGTGTTTTAGAGTTATGTGTGTGGTCCCCCTGTCTCCGTCGCCTAAGCAAGCGTGGAATGCAGGATCCATGGGAACACACATGTAGTAGGTGTCAGAAGAAAAAAAATAATAAAAAAAAAAAAACGAAAAAAGTTAGAAAAAAATTGAGAAAAAATAGTATTTGGTATTTTAAAGTTCTCCCTTTCTCCGTCGCCTAAACAAGCGTGGAATGCAGGATCCATGGGTACTTGTAAATATTTTAGTTAGTAGTAACCGTTGAAAATAAATGGGGAGTATCTCGACACACTAGGTTTCATCTCGGTACTGACCTTCAGACAGATATGGGACACATCGTTCGCCTTGGTCAACATTTGCGATCTTCTACAGTCTACGTTCATCTTCTAAGTCTTTTCATGTGATGGGTGGCTACATAACTGTCTGAGTAGAACTCTGTTATCTTAGATATGAATTTTAGTATGCTTGAGTTAAAACTCGTGTACAGTGATTAGATCCATAAAGGGTAATGGTCCTTATAGCCGAATATTTGAGTAACCAACTAACTAGCTTGTTTAGTGTCTATCCTTAATCGTTCACATGTTGCTAAGATCTAGATTCAAGTTTTGTGGGTACACTTCTTATAAACCCTCACGAGACAAAACTCGTCCACTAGGGACACCTAGGGATTTAACGGCTTACTGCATACGCTAAATGTAGTCGCGATTCCTGCGAAAGTGAGTTAGGATTTTTACTTTATTTTTTAAAGTAGTTTGCTCGAGGACTAGCAAAATAGTAAGTTTGGGGGTATTTGATACACATTTTAGTGTCTAAATTGCACCTTAGTTTCTATTGAGTTAGTATTCGATTTTGCAAATATTACGTGTTTTTATGCTTTTGTAGGTACATTAGAAGAATAAAGATTTGTGGAAAAATTGGCTCAAAAAGTGATAAAAGCACCCAAGGACAAGTGTTATTGGCACCCCAAGAATGGATAAGGGACACCCTAGGATCGGGCGAGTCAACCCGGCGAGTCAACCCAGCAAGTCAGCGAGTTAACTCCGAGGCGCCGATCCAACTCATCGGGATTTCCTGTTTCAAACAGGAAAAGGAATTGGACGTTATTTCATGGATTTTTGGTGGATGTTTTCAGACCCAATCGCAAGACAAATCCTATACAAGTTCAAAGCAATCGAGAAACAGCGAAAAATCCCGGAAAATCAGCTCTGAAAATCATGTACTTGGCCGGAATCCTGTTTCGATTGGGAATGGGATTTATGAGTTGTTTGAGAGAGTTCTATTAGGTTTAGAACTCTCTCTAAGGTTTGTAGACCCTATATAAACCAAGAGAAGCGAAGAAAAATCATCGAGCAGCCCTAGAGATTAATTCCGAAGCATTCCGGCCAACTTCCGTCGCCGCCGATCACCTGCTACTGCACCGGCCGGCGTGTTCTTCATCCAGCCATCATCGAAGAAGACGACTCAGCAACGTCTACATCTGTTGCTGATTCAAACTGTTCTGTTGCCTATTGTTTCGTTTCCTTTATTGCTTAGACTTTTCTGTAACAGCTGAACCTTCTTCTGTAACGCATATACGCGTATCAAATCAGCTGTTACACCATTATTCAACCTTGTAATCGATATTTTGAGCAATGAAGAGATCTTTTGAGCAAGTTTTCTCCACCATGAGCTAAGTTTATTTACTGGGATGATGGAGGAGGTTTTTCTTTCAATTTTATGTGGTAAGCCTATTTTTAATTAATTATTTACAATTCTTACTTGTTAAAATTGCATAGTTTCGAAATAGAAAAACGGTTTTCATTTAGTAGTGGTGTTTTTGTTTGATGGGTCATGCTGGGTTGACAACCTCTAATGTCCCATGCTTGTGATTTACCTCTACTTGTTTGCATAAAACCTATTTTGGCAATATTTGAGTTTAATTTGTTTAAAAGAATTGCATGATTAATCACATAAATTGTTAGAAATAACTGAATCTTGATTCCTAGTTTTCTCCATATATTCTAAAAATCATCTCTAGTTTATTTTCCTGATTTTTAATTAATTAGACTAATTCCATTATTTTCTAGAATCATTACCTTCACAAGTTCGAGAATCGAACACTTTATTTACCACTTTTAAAACTACATCACCCGCCCTTTGAGCGCACATACTTGGGTTTAAGTAAGTCCAAGTATTATTTGCCCGCCTTCCCCCACCCATATATATATGGTGGTGCCCGTCTTTAGTTTTCCCCAATGTGGGACTAAATAATTATTTTTTTTCTTTCACTCATGAAAATGAGTAAGTATCCATAGAGACTCATAGGTCCTAAGATCAATCCACACCAAGACCAAAAAATAAAATATAATAAAAATCATTTTATCCAACATTCTCTTCTCTATTTCTGTATTCTCTTCTTCATATTCAACTTCAATACAATTATTCACAAGGAATTAGCCATGTTCCAGTTGTTATTGTATTTGGAAACTCGCTTGTTGATGTAAGTAACAACGATCACTTGGAGTTTTTCATTCTTAAATCTAATTTTCCTCATAATTGTGTCGATTATGCGAATGGGAAAGCAACTGGAAGGTAGAGCATTAGAAAGAATGTTGTTGATTTCTTCAGTAAGTACTGGCCAAAATTTATTTTAGTCGCTTTAAAACGAAGCGTATTTGTGTCCCTTAATGAAATTTTGTCTTCTTAATATTGGACAACCGAGAATTTAAGATTACCGGCATTTCCACCGTACTTGAATTTAGTTTATTCATTACTTGAAATTAGTAAATAAATCAAGAACTTAAAATAAAAAATTACTTGAAATAACTTTAAAAGTATTTAAAACAAAATGAATCAAAAATAACTTCAAGTATGCCCGTTCAATCTTCCATACTCGTCTTAACCCGTCGTACAAATTTTGGATCTGAATGTGTTTAGTCATTTGTGAATAGTTCCTTGCGGCTAGCCCCCTTTCTGGTCAAACCTCAGGCTTCATATCTTCATCAGCATGTTTAGTCTTGTTACACCGGGTTCCCTGAATTACCATGGTATGCATAATTATGCATGTCAACATAGTCTTGTACATTTAACGAGCACTTAAACCACGGTATGGTCCACGAATGACAAGGAACTTCCACTTCAGAATTCTAAAAGATAGTTCCACATCCTTCTTCAGAGCCATTTGATGTGTGTTAAAATATTTCATTGAGCGACCTACATTGCCTACGGGGGGATGAAGGTATGCTTAAACTAAGGTAGACCATTTAGGATATATTACATCTGAAAGATAATACCCGTGGGTGTATTGATTCTCAATGATAATAAACTTATGAAAAAAAATTATAATAAAACAAAAATTAAAATTAAAATTAAAATTAAAAATTAAAGCGTAACTTACACTATGTTTGTTTTTTTGAGTCAGATCTGATTTATCTGGATCTGACTCGATGTGTTTTTTTTTTAGCCAGATCTGACTCAAAAATATGCGAGTCGATGGCATGGTCCCATGAGTAATGGGCATTTCGATACCTGACTCAAACGAGTCCAAGTCAGGAATCTAATCTTAGTCTGTTTTGAGTCAAATCTGACTCAAAACAGAAAACAAACAGTCTATCTAACTCGCACCGAATTAGAGGTGGATTCAGATCCAGATCGCGAGTCAGATGAACAAACATGATGTTAGTCATTTACTAACACTAATACACTCCTTATCTTCGTACAATGGATGGACTAATCACTTGATGGTCCCCTAAAAATTAGGTTGATCCCCTCAAAATCGTTCGCTCTAAATGTGTCCACGACGTGTCACAGGGTGATTACCCAGTAAAATTGTATTTGGGAAGTGCTAAAACTTTAGAAATCATTTTTACCACTCCTCTAAGTTTTAGTAGTAGTGGAAGCTGGAGAGGTTTGACTTTTGCCATCAAGGGTTTGTTAAAAAAAATATTTATATGTTTTATTTCATCTGGGTGTCAAGAAATCGTCATCATTTTTCTTGAGGTATTATTAAAATATTTTTTTTACCCCTCCTTCTTTTATCCTGGAATTTTTGGGGATGAGAAAAACTAATTTGGGGCTTCTTATTTATGGTCATCCTTCCCTAGTGGCTATGGGATATCCTAGTGGTGAGTAAATACCCTTCTTACCTATTAACTGATACAAACCTATTTAATATCTTCAAATTCATTCTATTCTTTTACCGATTTCTATTCTTCTTCTCTCATCTTCTCTATCTACCGATTGAGATCAAAATTTCCCTCGTTAAATTTTTCGAAACCAATTAATCGTATCGTCGTTAATCGCCATACCATATCATCGTCGATTCCTCGATATAAAAATGGCTCGATCAAAAAAATCATCTCGTCAATCTGATAGTAGTAACAAACCAAAATTTGCGGATAGTTTAGAATACAAAGAGATTGTTTAAGAATACAATGAAGAAAGTGAAGAACACGAAGAACAAGAAATGATGATCTAGATTCGTCCACTGAATCAGACGATCAGTCTATCAAGAAGTATCTAATGGCCCCAATAAAGTAAGTGCTTACCGTTATTTGGGTTTATTTTGCTTCAACTGAATGAAATCGTCACTAGAATTTCTAGGGTTTTTGGTGACTTGACATAATCGGTAGTTTCGTGATGTGTCTTATCTACCGATTATGGTCGTGTTCTTCATTCCTCAATAACATCGACCATAATCGGTAAACATGAGTAATACTTATCTACCGGTTATTCAATGTATTATATTTTCTGGATATTTTGAAGTTTTAATCGGTAGATAATTTTAATTTTTATCCTCTGATTATTTTAGATAATTAGGGATTTAGAAGATGAAACAATATTTATAATCGTTAGATAAGTACTAACACTTTCTACCGATTACGCCAATTTTCGAAAATGAAAAAAAATTGGGGTTACATTATAATCGGTAGTAAAAGGTTTTATTTATCTATTGATTGTCTTAGCCTCAAAATCACATGTTTTCTGGACAAAAATGAATTATAATAGGTAGTTAATATTATACCATTTACTACCGATTGTGTTTAATCGAAGGATAGTGTAGAACCCTATCTACCGATTATGTTTAATAGGTTGTTATTTTCATATAATTTCTATCAATTATGAAGTGTAGAAACTCAAAATTGTCAATCAAATGTTTTTGAAAACTAACTTTACTTGCCTTGATATTTTTTTTCTTTTGCTTATTAGGGAAGAGGACCCAAGAAAAAGGCAAAGATAAAGATGTTGTTGCAGAGCCTCGTCGTCCTAGGGGTCAAATACCAACGGATAGTGCACAAAGAAAGAAGAGCGCTCCCGGAATCTCTATCGATGATGGAACTCAATCACAACCGAGTCAACCAAGTGTAGAAGTAGGACAACCAAGTGCTACAGAAGGAGAAGGACAAGATAAAGGGAAATAGCGAAAGAAGCAAATCAAGAAGAAATGAGGACACTTTCCCCTACCTCTTTGATGTTAAAGGGTATTCAAGAAAGCCAGATCCCTGGGTTACCAAGGGATGGAGGAAAATTGTTATTTGGCTATAAAGACTTCTGGGCCAAGGTCATCTATTGCACCGAGGTAATAATCTGAATCTTTTGCTTAAGCTATTTAATTTTTACTCGTCGAAGTAATAACGGTTGTTCTAATTATTTTGTAATCTGTCGTGTATAATAGGATCACACTCATACGGTTCGTCTACTCAAAGTTGCATCAACTAAAATGCTTGATTGGGATTTAGATGGTGAATGTGAAAGGTTTAAGGAAATTATACGCAACTCTGGGTTATCTACTGCAGTTGAGAATTCAATGGTTGAGCATGACAGGGTGGCGATATCAGCCTTTGTGGAGAGATTTTATGGGGGAATTGGTACCTTCCATCTTCCGTTTGGTGAGATGACGATTACCCCTTACGATGTTGTACAGATTTTGAGTCTCTATGAGCAGGGTAAGGCTGTTAAGGATGATTACGTGAAGCAGTTGGAATGGAAGCAGCTTTATGATTACACTAGTAAGTTTTTCGGTTGGGACCAAACAACTTCAGAGGTTGAGTTCAAGAGGTGTTTTTCTTACCCGACCAGGCAGTTCAACATGGTTGACTTGAGGAATAAATTTTGCGGCACCAAGGTGAAAGAAGAGAATGGAGAGTTGATTCAGGCCGAAGTGGTGGCGGCAGCCACGGCATATCTTTTATATTTGTTGGGATGTTTCATTTTCCCCAACAGTCCAGGCAACAGGGTCGACGCCAACCTCTTATAGCTTTTGCATCCTCTAAACAAAGTCCATGATTATGCATGGGGTACCGCTTTCCACGCGTACTTGATTGAGGAGTTGAGAAAGGCATTGAGGCAACTAACTAGCCAGATTGCCGGGAATTTGAGCCCACTACAGGTAATTTGTTAACTTCTATCGATGTTTGCTTTACATGTTTTATTTTTATCTTTTAAGGATCAATGTTATTATATTTATTTTGCTTTGGTATATAGACATGGATCTATGACCACTTCCCAACGTTGGAGTTGGTTGATGAAAATGAAAAATGGGAAAAAGGTACACCGAGGGGAACAATTTGTAAGTATCTTTTACGTAATCTAAGTTGTTTGATCTTCCAATACTAACATAGTAAACTTGATGAATTATGTTTTTTTTCTATGCTTGTGTAGGAGGATCTCGCAAAGACGCACTACTATTAGGAGAAAGGAGAAGAATTCACATTTGTTGAAAGCTATGAGTTCATTAAGTCCAAAGTGTAATCGGAAGTCACGATTTAACTTTATCTACCGATTCTGGGAAATTTTCAAATATTTTTTCAGAGTTTTGTTGTAATTGGAAGTAGTTGTTTAACTTTATCTACCGATTCTGAGAAATTTTCAAATATTTTTTCAGAGTTTGGTTGTAATCGTAAGTAGTTGTTTAACTTTATCTACCGATTCTGGGAAACTTTCAAATGTTTTGTCAGAGTTTAGTTTGGTTGTAATCGGAAATTAATATTTATCCCTTACTACCGATTATAGCAAAACAATATCTAGTTTTGTATGCTTGCATAACAGTATAATCGGTAGTTTAATTTTGTTATTGTCTGCCGATTATGCACTTTGAAAATTTCTAAAATTTTAAAATTTGGGAATATTTATTTTTGGGGATGCTATGAGAATCGGTAGTTTGTGAATTCGACTAAACTACCGATTGTGGTAGTAGAAAAATTCAACATTTTCAAAATCTGGCAAAAAATATTTGTTGGGCTACTGATACAATCGGTATATAATATATCCCCCGAAACTACCGATTATAAGAGTTCATGGGTAGAAAAATCGGTGTGGGCATATATTATAATCGGTAGGTACATAGGTTCACTAAACTAACGATTATGGAAGAACAATAAAATCGGAGATTGAGGAAAAATTCAATTTAGGGCTATTCATTTTAACCGATAGTAAATGATCTTATCGAAACTATCGATTGTACTAAATTTTTATCTAGTGTGTGTAATCGGTAGATAGTAAACTCCATTATCTATCGATTCTGGGACGTCAACAGCGTGTAAAAATGGAGTTTTTGCATGACGCTCATATAGAAACGCATAAAAAGTGGGTTTTTTAGTTTTTTAACACAATACATGTTGGTTTGATGCATTATTATCCTTATTATGATGTGATTTTTCATTTTCTTCTTCTTCTTCTCTAACACACTCAGACTATTCTTTTTAAAAAAAGAACTCAAATGATTTCTAACACACATTAGTTATATAATCTATAATTCATATTAACTAACTAATTAATCAACATTAAAACTAATTAATTAAGGGTAGATTAGTCATTACATAAAATAGGTGGATAAGGGGTGTTGAGAAATTAATTTATAATAACACTATTTCATTTTATGTGTAGTCCCAAATTAGTTTTTCTCGGTCCAAAAATGCAAAGTCATTTATTCAGCTGTAATTATTTAATTGAAAAAGAATGTTAGGTTTTTTTATTTTTTTTTTATTTACATTTTTTTTTTTGAAGCATACTTATATTTTGTTTCTGTGAGCATGATACATTTTCTGCAGTAATTATGTTGTTTCTCCTGTAATTTGTCTGGAAATATTTAGGGTTTTATGGATTAGGCTGAAAATGCAGCAGCAAGCTATTCAATTTCTAACTTTTACTATTAAATCTTGATTAGGGTTTTAGAGCTACTGGAGTGAAGGGGGATTCCAGAATAAGAAACATGGGTGTGGCAGAGGATAGGATAAGTGAGTTGTACGACCCACTGATTCACCATATTTTCTCATTCCTTCCGATTAAATGTGTAGTTGCTACAAGTGTTTTATCTAAATGATGGAAGGAGGGATTTCAAATGCAAAGCTTCTAAAAATTTCTGACAACACCCTTGAGGTATATATGTGTTTACTTTACTTTTCCCTGCTTAGCTGAGATTTGTCTTCAATAATTGTTTGTGTTATATGTACTGACATGTGTTGTTATATTCCTGTTTGCTAGTCTCTCTTGTGTGAAGGTTTCTTTACTTCGCAATTGCCTACCTTTCACAATTTGAGACAATTAGAAGTAAGTTCGAAGTTGTCGTGTGTAACCATTACTGCGTTGGTTGATCTTCTTTCGACCTTGCCTAATCTGGAATCGATTGTCATTGCTCAGGCAAGTCCTCTACGACTCTCAAGTATTTGGTTTGAGTAATCAGCTTTTGTTGAGCTATTATTATTTTACCTAGAGAATTTGGTACTTATTGCAAATATTGAGCCTACAATTTGCCTGATATAACCCAATTTGTTGGAGCAATACTCTTTTCTTTTCTTTTCTTTTTTTGATAAAACGCGAGTCATACTCTTAACCTAAAGAAAAGAGCTAGCCTACCTCAACATCGATTCAAGTTGGTTTCATCAGTTTATTAAGCGTGGACTTTGTGACCCGTTAAACATACCGTGCATTATGTCATGATATTCTTACTACATGTAGTCAAATTATCTCCAGCGAATTTCCATTGGAGTAAAAATCTACAACTTGTACCCAGGTGTTCCTAAAAGATGTGAGGAATAGTGGAAAGAAAAAATGGAGGGTTCTTCGTTTTGATCAATGCTTAAATTTGTAATTACTGTTTCTGGAAATTATCTAAACCTTTAAGTTTGGTTATAGGGTTTTTCTCAATTCAAGCAAGTCAACGACTTTGGGAGACAAAAGGTGCCAGAGTGTTTGTTTCTACAGTTGAAAGCAGTCAAAGTGTGGGAATTTTATGTAATAAGTTTCTTTTTGAAGGAGTCACTTGTTCTGCAGACAATGGATATGAAGTAGTATTTTCTTCAACTTTCCCGCAAAAGCTGGAAGGATTTTTCAACTTTGCCACAAAGCTGGAAGGATTCTCCAACTTTCCCGCAAGACTGGAAGGATTATCCAACTTGGCTGCAGATCATGAAGGACAAATTCAGGGTATGGATGCTAAAAATCATTAAGGACAACGTTATGCAAAAGATACTGATGTTTCCAAAAGGCTCTACAGACTGTGCGATCAATTTCCCATCGTAAAATATTCATGAAACTTTCTAGGGTTTTTTTTTGGGTGGTGTCAATGGTTGGTTTAAGCTTATTAATGTCATCTGCAAATGTGAATCTTTTGTTTATTGATTGCTCTATTCGTTTTGTTGCATACTTTTAACTTCCCAACTCACAAGTGCTTTCAGTACAAATTTATGAGTAGGAGATTATTTAAGCAAATATCTAATGTTAAGAGAACTTGAGGTGCACTTCGAGTCCATTCATAAACTAAATTATCTTGACCAGTACATTATATGAGCAACTGTGATTTTTTTTCTGCCATCGGGATCCAGCATAATGTTGTGATAAGATGTTTCGGCGAAAGTATAAGTCGACACAATTGGCTTGAAAATGCCACATTTGATGAAGACAGTATCAATTTTGTAAGTTGTAACAGTAGTTATCTAGTAACAGGTTGTTTGGATAGCTTCAGATTTTACTGTATATTGCATTTCCATATCCAATCCTACTTCGCTGGACCCAGGAGCATGATCCTGGATGCCTTTACCATAAGAATTGATCTTATTCTGATGTTCTTCCACCCGGACAGGAGACGTGGCAATCATCCGGTGAATTATATAGAGTGGAGTGAAGTCTCAGGATCTTTTTTGCTCCTTTCTTTGGTTTTGGGCAGTGGAAGTTGGAGAGGTTTGCCTCTTATTTCCATTCAAACCGATCCGACTGGGTATCAAGACTTCATCATCTCTTAGGTAATCTGCCAAAGTTATGTTTGACAATCTTGCTTTTATTTTGCTTGTATCCGATTGAAAGAAAATTTAGGGCTTTCGTTTATTTTGGTTTACGTTTTGTTGTTTGAGTTTCTCAGTTAATTATGTTCTTAACTACTGTAGCCTTATGCACGTATATCCTAAAATCCTTTGGATGGGAAAACAACTACTTTTCCCATTTTAAACCGCTGTGATAGGATAAATGGACAAATTAACTGGACAAACTGGCATTTTTACTTGTTTGCACAGTACGGTAGAGTTTCTATCTAGCGATAGAGAATACATCGCACGTCTTAGACTCCATCGCCAAACGGTTATCTCATCCAACGGTCCCAAATCGAACCCCTTATAAATATATAATTTCAAACTCAACTCAACTCACACCTTTTCTACTCCTCAATCTCTCACACACATTTGTGGGAATCCAAAACAAAACTCTCCTAATTATTCGGCAAAATGACTTTTCAATCTCAAAATCAGGAAATTAATCCTAAATCCAAAGTTTATGGTGCAAAATTACGAAGATGAAAGCATTTGCAGAAATTGTATTCGTTTCACAGAAGATAGTATCAATGGTGCATCTGAAACAGGCAACACCTTGTGGGAAAACTTATTTCAGAAATTTAAAGAGGAAACAATGAAAATCTATAGTCGTGATAAGGATGGGTTGTCAGATCGCTTCTTTACAATCAATAAATGAGTAGCCTTATATGTTGCGCATGTCATTTAAACCACTCGTGCTAAAAAGAGTGGTCAAGTCCAAGTTGATCTGGTAAGAATAATTATATTAAATGTCCAAAAAAAAATTAAAAAAATCTATTTGTATGTGATTTTTGATAAAAAAATTTATGTAAAGCACATGAATAAAAGTGTCGTTCGGACTGGCACCAAAAACACGACCAACAATTTGGACATGAAAGTTGTTACCGTATCTTAAAAGTGTTACCCAAATATAATTCATTGCTTAATTTTAGCAAATATGCAGCAAGCTCTTGAAAGATCACCATACTCTCCTTCAAATTCAAGTCCCAGTTTTCACCGGATAATCCATGAAATCCAAATCTTAATTTCGATCTCAATGCAGCTGATAATAACAAACGAAAAGGTTTATGAGGAACCGCAATAAAATTAGCCCAATAAAGAGGGTCCGAAGGTTTTAACATGACCGGGTTTATGGATCATCCACGGATAGCAGAGAAACAAATATCAGTTGACCGCAAGTTCATGAATAAGGAATTGAAAAAAATTCATCTTTCTCAAGAGCAATTTGTTGGCCATTATGACAAGCATAAGATTATTTATGCGGAAAACACAAAAATAAAATGAGGATCAAAATTTTGTATGGAAAATGGAATGTAACAAGTTGAGAAGGAAGGTGGAAGGTGGAAGAACAACAATTGCAACCTAAATGCCCAATTGATGAAGAAGATGATAATGATGAGGTTTAATTTCTTGGTTAATGTTTTAGTTAGTTAGTTTAATAGTTTAATAATTAAGATGTAATAATTAGTTAGTATAAATGTAATTGTTTGTTTTCAATGAAGTGATAGTTTTTTAATTACTTGAAATATGCATTACGTAAAGAAAGTGGAAACAAATTAACAGTGCATACCAATTAACAATTCAAACGAGTTATGAGGAAATCCTTAAGGATGTGGAAACAAGCTTCGTATTTGAAATTTAATCTTTTCCATCTTCGTCATTCCCTGAAAGATCTTGCTCCAATCTCATTACCGGTTTCCCCCCTAAGTCGATATCGATTGACAATCCGAAGTAAGCTATAAATTCTACTACTTGTTTCTTTATTTTTTGAAATCGTGAAAACAACGATAGTGTATTACGATTATAAGGGTTGCCGGTATCAGCGCAAAAAATTTCATGAATGCTCGTCCAATAATTCACTCACAAAACCGTTTTGTCGTCGTTCTGCACCCCTGGCCAGATAACACACTATATAGTTTCTACAAAGAGATGAATCGTCTTCCTTTGTAAACTTAGGTTGAGCCATATTTCAGGAAACAAAAAGAACGAAGGAACGAAGTCAACGACGAAAGAATATCATTCCGGCTTCATATGAAGAAGTTATAAGAAAAACAAGTTTAGAAGTTTCTCGGAGGTTAACCCATCGAGAAAATCAATATTCTCGATGGGTCAAGCAATCGAGAAAAGAAAATCCAGGAGAAAAATAAATTCTCGATGGGTCATCCTATCGAGAAAAGAAGGATTCTCGATGGATCATCCATCGAGAACCTGAGCGGTAGAAGAAATATTTTTTCTCGATGGGTCATCCCATTGAGGGAACTACATTTCTGTGAGTAGTTGGGACGGATTTGACGCGAGCCCATTAGCTTCTTAGCTAATTTTACACGGGCTAAGCTTAGTTTTGACTTATTTTTGGAATATTTTGGTATTTTGGAAACCTAATATGACCAGGGTTTGAGCGCGGATACTTCTATAACTTGGGACACCTATTTAAGAGACTCTTTTAATTATATTTAGATCTATTAATTTTTTTATCAAGCTTTTGGAGAGAAGAACAAAGAAGAAAAATCTAGGGTTTTGGAGCGTTTTCATCACCGTAACTATTTCTTTTCTACTTTATCATATTTATACCATGGATTTTACTACATGAGTAGCTAAACTTCTTATTGATTAGAGATGAATTCTAAGTTCTAAGCATGATTTGATTTGTATATGAATCTATTTTGATTTCTTCACATGATTATTGTTTGTTTCTACTATAACGAATTTTTATGGTTGATTAATTGATTGTTCTAGGTGGCCAACTAAATCAGTTTCTTGATTGATCTATTGCTAGTCAGGGTTAGGATATCCATAATTGTTGAATAAATCCTACACAAATAGAACACGTGAAACCTTGCAGAGGGATTCTGTGGAGCTATTGCGTGTAGAAATAACACTAGAAAGTGGACCTTGCGCTAAGAGTATAACTTATAGAATCAACCTATAGGGTCACAAAATATAAAGTATTTAGCCAAATTACACTTAGAGTGCACTACTTCTAGGTGGTTTAGACAAATAGAATCTAGTATTCGAGCGCTTCGGTACCCAGTGACCTAAGGACTTTCGAGGATAGCACTGCTCTAGATGTTATCCTACGGTTGATAATAATCTATGACGAATGAAGAATAGATGAGTATACTAATTCAATGATTGTCTAGTAACGAAGAAGGATTCCTTGATCACATCTCTCTCCATTTCTTACAACCTTACTTTTAACCGCTTTCTTATTTACTTTGTTCAAAACCTAAAACAAAACCCCCCTTTGTGATATTTGACAACTAAAAATACCTCACTCCTCGTGGGAACGAACTTGAATTCCATTATATTATCCTTTAATTGAGTGGAAATAATATCACTAATTTGATTGCACCTATGATACGCATCATCAACGGACAACCGAGAAATAGATATCTGTTGACCAAAAGTTCGTGAATAAGGAGTTGAAATAAAAATCGTCTTTCTCAAAAGAAATTTGTTAGCCATTTTGACAAGCATAACATTCTTTATGATGACATTACAACAATGATATGAGGATCAAAAATTTATACGAAAAATGGAATGTAACAAGTTAAGAAAAAAGGTGGAAGAACAACGATAGTGGAAACAAATGATTCTGCTACTTTTTTCTTTATTTTTTGAGATCGTGAAAACAACGATAGTATATTACGATTATAAGGGTTACCGGTGTCAGCGTAAAAAATTTCATGAATGCCCGTCCAATAATTCACTCATAAAACCATTTTGTCGTCGTTCTGCACCCTTGTCCAGATAACACACTATATAGTTTCTGCAAAGAGATGAATTTTCTTCATGTGTAAACTTAGGTTGAGTCATATTTCAGGAAATTAGAGTGAGGTTAGAGTGAGATTAGACTGGGATTATACTTGGACTAGAGTGAGAAAATATATATCACGTCAGCATAGTGTTGTACATTTAACGAGCACTTAAACCACGGTATTGTCCACAAATGACAATGAACTTTCGCTTCAAAATTTCAAAAGCTCGTTCTACATCCTTCTTCAGAGACATTTGATGTGTGTTAAAATACTTCATTGAGTGACTCGCATTGCCTACGGGGGGATGAAGGTATGCTTAAACTAAGGTAGACCATTTAGGATAGATTACATCTGAAAGATAATACATATGAGTGTATTGATTCTCATTGATAGTAAACTTATAAAAAAGTTTATAATAAAACAAAAAATAAATTTAAATTTAAAATATGATTTAAAATTAAATTAAACATTAAAAATTAAAAATTAAAAATCAAAAAAATTATAAAGATAATAAAATAATTTAAATAGTAAAGCGTAACTTACACTATGTTTGTTTTTTTAAGTCAGGCCTGACTCATCTGGATCTGACTCGTTGTATTTGTTTTTTGAGTCAGATCTGACTCAACTGACTCAAAAATATGCGAGTCAGTGGCTTGGTCTCATGGGTAAGGGGCATTTCCATACCTGACTCAAGCGAGTCCGAGTCAGGAGTCTAATCTTACATCATGTTTGTTTACATCTGACTCGCGATCTGGATCTGACTCAATCCCTGACTCGGCGCGAGTCAGATGTCAGACCATTTGTTTTCTATTTTAAGTCAGATATGACTCATACCTAACCTATGACTCGGACCCGTTTGAGTCAGGTATGGAAATACCCCTGACTTATGGGACCAAGCCACTTACTTGTATATTTTTGAGTCAGATCTGACTCAAAAAACAAACATATTGAGTCAGATCCAGATGAGTCTAGGTGATTTCAGTCAGATCCAGATGATTCAGGTGATTTTATTCAGATCCAAACGAATCAGATCTAACTCAAAAAAACAAACATAGTGTTAGTCAGAGGTCGAGTCAGATCTCACTCAAAAAAGAAAATAAATTATCTGACATCTGACTCACGCCGAATCAAAGATTGATTCAGATCCAGATCGCAAGTCAGATGTAAACAAACATGATATTCGTCATTTACTAACACTAGGACACCCCTTATTACTGTATAATGGATGAACTAATTACTTGGTGGTCCCCTAAGAATTGGATGATCCCCTCGAAATCGTTCGTTTTAAATATGTCCACGACGTGTCACAGCAGGGTGATTACCAGGTAAAACTGTATTTGGAAGGTGCTAAAACTTTCAGAAATCATTTTTACCATTCCTCCTGTAGTAGCAGAAGCTGGAGAGGTTTGGCTTTTTCCATCAAGGGTTTGCCAAAAAAAATAAGGATTAATATTTTATTTTATCTGGGTGTCAAGAAATCTTCATCATTTTCTTAAAGTATTCTTAAAATGTTTTTTTTCCCTTCCCTCTTTTATTCTGATGTAATTATTTTTATTGAAGAAAAATGTTAGGGTTTTTATTTTTTCAAGTTATATTTTGTTCTTTGAGCATGATATTTCTGCAATAATTATGTTTGTTGGTTACTCTGGCCATAATTATTCATCATAGTTCTGTAAAACCCTAATAAATAGAAAACCCCCAAAATTTGAATTTTCCTTTTTTTCCACCAAATTGTAGTTTGTTTGGAAATATTTGGGTTTTCTGGATTAGGCTGAAAATGAAAATGCAACAGCGAGCTATTTAATTTTTAACTTTTACTATTAAATATTAAGTAGAGTTTTGGAGCTACTGGAGTGAAGGGGGATTCCAGAATAAGAAACATGGGTGTGGCAGAGGATAGAATCAGTTAGTTGTACAACCCACTGATTTTTTAACACTTAACCTTCTTACACTCTGTTTACATCAGTCTGTGTAGGTTAACTGTTATAATGTGTCGGTTAGTGTACATTAGCACATGTGTCTTGTCTCTTTTATATAGTCTAGTGGTTGTTTTTGTAACAGTAAGAGAAATACTTTTCTCATTTCTCATTTTCATATCAAGAACACTTTTAGATATCAATCTCCGATCTTCTTTACAATCTTTATTTTTCATTCTTTCATTTACATTCTTTCTTGATATCATTTCTATCATGGTATCAGACTCAGAAAACATAAATTTCTGAGGGTATCGATCTTCTTTCCGCTGCAATCTTCTATTTCTTGCATTTCTTGTTTTTCATATCTAGTTACTGCTTCTACTTGATCAATTGGTAGATGATTCGTGAATTTCCATCATCTTCAATGGAAAATCCTACTTCAAGTTCTATTACTAAGGTTCCTTTAAATCAGCTAAAATAACTTTATTACTCTTAAATTGAAGGAAGATAATTTTCTCACTTGGAAGAATCTTATGCTTCCTGTGATTCAAAAGTACAAGTTATTGAAGTTTTTAGATGGTTCTTATCAGTATCCTAATCAATACACAAATCCAAGAAATCAAATTTATGGAATTGAAAAATCCAGCATACATTGACTGGATAAATGAGGATACAACAATTGTTATGTGGATTCATTCTACTATCTCCGATATTGTAATTGCTTACTTTGTTTCTTCTCCTACTTCACATCACTTGTGGACAAGCATTGAAGAAAGGTTTGCTAGATATTCCTCAAGTCATTTTATTCAATTGCGTACTAAACTCTTGGTTGTTAAACAAGGTAACAAATCAATTCCTGTTTTGATTGATTAAATTAAATCCTTATCTGATCAACTTGATACGGCTGGTGAGCATGTTTCTGACAAAGAATTAGTTGTGATTACTCTTGCTGATTTAAATTCTGAATATATCCCTTTTGCAACATCCATGAGACATCGTTATCCACCTATCTCTTGCATTAATCTTCATAACAATTTGTTAAGTGAGGAGGTTGTTATAATGAAAGAAATGGTACTTTACTCACTGAGTCCACAAATAGAGCTTTTGATGCTCAATTCAATCCTCATAAGTCTTTTGGTAGATGACAGAATCCTAGATCTGGTGGCTTCATGCTTAATTTTGGTAGAGGTGGTGGTAGATTTGGAAATTTTCCTTTTGGTAGAGGTACTTCTTCATTGTCTGGTAGAGGTCTTAGCTCTACTCCTTATGTTTTTGCTTCCAAACGGTCAATGGATGTACAACCTACTACTTCTCGTTCTCTCATCTGTCAGACTTGTGGCAAAGTTGGTCATGGTGCATTGTAATATAGAAACAGACTTAACTTTGCGTATCACAATGTTCATACACCCATCACTTAACTACTATGTTAGCTTCTTCCAACATCATGAGGAAGAATCCATGGTATGCTGATACTGGTGCAAATCATCATATTACTTTTGAGGAATCTGAGTTACAAGAAGCTACAAATTATGAAGGTGTGGATGAGATACAAGATGCTAATGGGGAAGGTAAGTCCATCACTCACACTGGTTTTTCTTTGAAGTCAACACCAAATCACACATTTAACTTGAACAATGTTCTCTTAGTACCAAATGTAGCTCAAAACTTACTTTTTGTTCACAAATTCACCTCAGATAATCATTGCTCAATAACTTTTGATGTGACTGGTTTTTCTGTGAAGGACTTGTCAACTGGGAAAATAATTTTACAAGGCCCAAACAATAATGGACTATATCATCTACACTTCATACATCACTCAAACAATAAAGCTCTCTCTAGAGTATCTACTACCATATCTTCTGAAGTCTGGCACATAAGACTTGCTAATCCATAATTTCAAACTACGAAATATGTTTTAAGTTCATTGTCTTTATTATCCATTATTAAAAATCTTTTTTTATAGTGATTTTCAGTTAGGCAAAAGTCACAAACTACCATTTACTTTTTCAACTCATTGCAGTACTTTTCCTTTGGAATTGTTACATATGGATCTCTGGGGTCCTAGTCCTGTAATGTCCATTTCTGGACACAAATATTATGTCAATATAATTGATGAAATTTTGTTGAATTTTTCCTCTCTTTGAAAAATCTGATTCCAAAAAGTTATTCTTTTCTTTTAAATCTCAAGTTGAAAATCAATTGATTTGTTCTATAAAGGCAATAAGAACTGATGGTGGAGGAGAATTCATGCATAATGGATTGATCAGTTTTGTGGCTAATTCTGGTATTAGGCATGAATTCTCATGTCCTCATACACCTGAACATAATGGTGAAGCTGAGTCCAAGCACAGGCACTTGGTTGACATGGGAGAACCTTTCTGATATAATCTGGTCTTAGTTCTTCTTTTGGGTTGATGCTTTTCCTACTGCCAATTATACAAACAGCCTTCCTACAAGATCTATGATTTTAAAACTCCAATTGAAATTTTATTTCATAATGCACCAGATTATATTTTTTAAGATCATTTGGTTGCTTGTGTTTTCCCTGGTTGAAGCCCTATGCCTCTAATAAACTTGCACCAAGAAGTACTTCCTACATCTTCATTGGGTATTATTTATCTCAGAAGGGCTACTACAGATAGGGGTGTCAATGGGTCCGGGTCCTCCCGGGTACCACTGGACCCGGACCCGACTTATAAAATTCTGATCCGGTTCCTAATTTAGTGGATCCAGAATCGGTCCCAATTAAAAACCTAAATACTCGTCGGGCACGGATATTTAATGGGTCTTCTAAATCAACTATAATTTTTTTTAATTCTTTATATTGGCTTGAAAAAAATAATTTTGCATATAAAATTATTGTTACATGTATGTAAATGTTCTAATTAAAGATTAAATATAAGAAAAAAATAAAAAGTGAAGAGAAAAAAATCCAAGCAAAACTAGACGAAGTCTTTGAATTTAAGGTAAAATTAACAAACAAATGACAAATAGTCGGGTACCCGTTACCCACGGGTACCCATTGAATAATACCCGTTTTGGCCCGTTAAGATTCGGGTCCAATCGGGTAATACCGATCGAGTCCTAAGTTGCTAATGGGTCTAATTTTAGGACTCGGACCCAATTTAACTGGTTCCTCCGGTTCCGTGTAATGGGTACCCATTGACATCCCTAGCTACAGATGTATGGATATTGCTACTGGAAGAATATATGTCTCCAGACATGTTGTTTTTAATGAAACAATATTTCCACTAAAGCAACCTCACCTATCTCTGACACTATTCCAGATCCAACTTCAGTTCAATGTCTAGGATCTTCACTTACAATGCCTATTATTTCTACTACAAGTGAATATGCACCTACTTCTGATACTACAGTGATTCAGCCAGCTACAAATATTGTTATTCCTTCTTCTACAATTGTTCAAAATGACCATTCAATGGCAACAAGAAGTGGATCAGGTATATTCAAACCAAAAGTCTATTATACAAAGCATTCATTTTCTTATGTTGTTGTAGCCAAAATTCCACCACCAACACCAACTTGTTTTAGTCAAGCTAATAAGGATCCAAAATGGAGAGTTGCTTTAGTAGAGGAATATAATGTTTTACAAGATGTCAATACTTGGTCCAAATTACCATTTCATCCTTCCATGAACTTGATAGGGTGTAAATGGGTATTTAGGATTAAACATAAACCTGATGGCGTTGTTGATAGATATAAAGCTATATTGGTTGCAAAGGGATTTCATCAACAAGAAGGTATAGATTTTTCAAAAACATTTAGTCATGTTGTTAAATCAACTACTATTAGAATACTTCTTGATATTGTTGTGAATTTTGATTGGGCTATTACTCAACTTGATGTGAGCAATGCTTTTCTTCATGGAGATTTATCTGATAAAGTGTACATGTCTCATCCACCTGGATTTGTTTATCCTGCACATCCAACACATTTTTACAAGATCCACAAGTATCTATAGGGTTTGAAGCAAGCTCCAAGAGCTTGGTATGAGAAGTTAATGCATGTTCTTTTGTCTTACAACTTTGTTTTATCATCATTTGATTCTTCTTTCTTTATACTGAAGCATGAGTCTAGGACTACCTTCATTCTTGTTTATGTAGATGATATTCTAGTTACAGATAATTCAAGTTCTTATTGTAATGATCTTATCACTCAACTTCAGGGTCGTTTTCCTATCAAGAATCTAGTTGACTTGCATTACTTTCTTGGTCTTGAGATCAAGAGATCATCTACAGGCTTCTTTTTATTTCAAACTAAATATGCTTTGGACTTATTGGAAAAACATTCAATGGGTGGAGCCAAGCCTTGTTCTTCTCCAGTTTCTGTTAACTATAAACTTTCATCTATATCTAGAAAACCTCTTTCCGATCCTACTTCTTACAGGTCCCTAGTAGGGGTGTTACAATACTTGACTTGGACAAGACCAGAAATCTGCTATGCAGTAAATCAAATGTGTCATCATATGCAGAATCCAACCTCTGAGCCTTCAATTGCAGCTAAAAGAATACTAAGATACATCAAGGGCACATTTGATTATGGCATAATGTTTATAAAAGGGTTAACAACTATTCATGGTTTTAGTGATGCAGATTGGTCTGGTGATCCTATCTCTAGAAGAAGTACTGGAGGTTTTTGTATTTTCTTTGGGGCAAATCCAGTTTCATGGTCTAGTAAAAGACAAATTACAGTGGCTAGATCTTCCACTGAAGCTGAGTATAGAAGTTTAGCTAACTCTGCAGTTGAGGTCATTTGGTTATGCCAACTGCTCAAGGAAATGCACATATTTGTTTCTTTTGCCCCTTCACTACTGTGTGATAACACCTATTCCTCAAATCTTGTATTTCATACAAGGATGAAACATTTAGCCATAGACTACAATTTTGTTCGTGAACTGGTTCAGTCAAAAGAGTTGCATATCTTATATATATATATATCTACCCTTGATCAAGCAGCAGATATTTTTACCAAAGGATTGTCAGGTCCTCGCTCTGCAATGCTAAGAGGCAAACTGAAAGTATAGCCTTTCTCTTCCACTACCAGTTTGAGGGGGCTATTAACATTTAAACTTTTTACATTATGTTTACATCAGTCTGTGTAGGTCAGCCGTTATAATGTGTCGGATAGTGTACGTTAGCACATGTGGCATGTCTCTTTTACATAGTCTAGTGGTTGTCTTTGTAACAGTAAGAGAAATACTTTTCTCATTTCTCATTTTCATATCAAGAACACTTTCATAGATCAATCTCTGATCTTCTTTACAATTTTTATTTTTCATTCTTTCATTTACGTTCTTTCTTGATATCATTTCTATCATGATTCACCATATTTTCTCATTCCTTCCAATTAAATGTGTAGCTGCTACAAGTGTTTTATCTAAAAGATGGAAGGTTTTGTAACGAGAGATCGAACGAGAACAATAATAGAGATCGAGACACAGATATTTACCTGGTTCACTAACTGTTACGTTAGCTACATCCACAACAGAGAAAGCAGATTTTTATTATAGAGCAGAATACTGAGTTACACACATTCTAGATACAACGTGTGTATATATATAGCGCAAAGAATTAAACCCTAATTCGACTAAATAATGGAAAACAAGTCCAGCGAGACCACCGCCGAGGGGCTCTGCCCCTCGGACTCCCTGTAGTTCCGGTCAACGACTGATTCAAGGCATATCAACAAATCTCCACCTTGACTTGAATCCTCCCAGCAACAGAAACAGATGCACCATGACAGTGCCAGAACCTTTCTCTTCCTCAGATGCCCCTAGACAAGGGCTCAGACTACTGACTTGTGATATTGAGCAAGTCCAAGCAATGTTGGAACTTGCTCTCAGGAACTGGCTTGGTGAACATGTCAGCAGGGTTATCAGCTGTCCCTACCTTCTTCACTTCAATTCTCTTCTCATTTCTCAGAAAGTGATACCTGATATCAATGTGCTTCGTCTTCTCATGATGGACTTGATCCTTGGTTAAGCATATTGCACTCAAGCTGTCACAATACACTATAGCCTGATCCTGATGTAGGCCTAGATCATTAACCAGCCCCTTTAACCAAATTCCCTCCTTAGCAGCTTCTGTCAAGGCCATATACTCTGCCTCTGTAGTAGACAAAGTAACTGTAGGTTGTAAAGTTGCCTTCCAGCTTACAACAGAACCTCCAAGAGTGAACACATAACCAGTCATAGATCTCCTACTGTCCACATCTCCAGCATAATCAGAATCTGAGAAACCAGCCACTAAACATCGGGTATCGTTCCCATAACAGAGACAGACATTTGAAGTACCTCTAAGATACCTGAAAATCCTCTTAACAGCTTGCCAATGTTCCTTCCCAGGATGAACCATAAACCGACTGACCACACTAACAGCAAATGCTAAGTTTGGTCGAGTGCAGACCATAGCATACATCAGACTTCCAACTGCTAGCATATGGAACTCGAGATATGTACTCTTTCTCCTCATAAGTCTGAACCGTGTACATTCCCAACTTGCTGTTAGATGCCATTGGAGTATCTATAGGCTTGGCTAAAGACATTCCAAACCTGCTCAAAATCTTCTTGATGTACCCTTCCTGTGATAGGAAAAGCTTTCTCTTCTTCCTATCCCTATAGATTTCTACTCCCAGAATTTTCCGAGCAGCACCCATATCTTTCATCTCAAACTCCACTCTGAGAGACCCCTTCAGCTTCTGAATGTCTGATTTATTCTGAGCAGCAATCATCATATCATCAACATACAGAACTAGATAAATGCGTGAACCATTCTGCAAATCATTTTAGTACACACAACAATCATACGGACTCCTGTGATATCCAAGATGCACCACATAACTATCAAATCGCTTATACCACTGCCTGGGGGACTGTTTTAGCCCATATAAGGACTTCTTTAGCTTGCAGACGTAATTCTCTTTACCTGGAACTTGGAATCCATCTGGCTGGCTCATGTATATTTCTTCTTCCAACTCTCCATGCAGGAAAGCCGTCTTCACATCTAGTTGCTCAAGTTCCAGATCCTGATGTGCAACTATGGCTAGTAGCACTCTGATGGAAGTGTGCCTGACCACTGGTGAGAAAATATCGTTGTAGTCCACTCCCTCTCTCTGATTGAAACCTCTTGCAACCACTCGTGCTTTATACTTGACACCCTCTGCAGCTGACATTCCTTCCTTCTTTCTGAAAACCCACTTGCAAGTAATTACCTTTCTATCAGCAGGCAGTTTTACAAGCTCCCAAGTCCCATTTTTGATAAGGGACTCCATTTATTCTACCATTGCGGCAAGCCACTGTGTTGACTCGTTTCCAGATACTGCAGCCTTGTAGGTGGACGGCTCGTGATCCTCCACCTCCTCGGCCACCTGCAATGCATAACCCACCAAATCGTCAAACCTGTACCTCGCTGGAGGTTTTATTCCAACCCTTCTAGGTCGGTCTGTAGCAATGCTCCGATGTTCAACTTCCTATGGTGGTGCATTCTCAGACTCATCTGTATCTTGCTCTTCGGTAACTGATGGTGGTAGTTGGTCGTCAACCAACTTAGTTGTCTGATTCTCCTCTGGACTGAATTGCACCTCCACCTCCTCAACAACAACCTCATTTTCTGTGACTGTTGAACCTTGTAATACATACAAAGTTCCATGCTTGACACCTTTCAGAATCACATCAGAACCTTTGCAAACATGCAAACCTCCACCTTCACCTTTGAAACTGAAACCTTGTTGTCTAGCAGACACAAGGATATCACATTCTTTGTCAAGAGTGGCACATGCCTGACTTCCTTCAATGTGCAGAGCCTCCCATCATGTGTCCTAAACCTAATTGAGCCGATTCCAACCACCTTGCAGACAGACCCGTTTGCCATAGAGACACCGCCCCCATCTGCACAGTTGTACGTAGTAAATAACTCTCTTTTGTGACATATATGGTAGGACGCCCCAGAGTCAAGGAACCACTCATCAGACTGATGTGTGTAATCATCTGTTAGCAGAACAAAATCTCCCTCTGAAGTGTTTCCACATTCAGCTAATGCTGCAGATCCAGAGTTATGTTCTTGTTGCTTATTCTTCTTAGGACATTCCGACTTCCAATGACCTTTCTCCTTACAGTAGGCACAGACGTCTTTTGGTAATTTATAGCCGGAATTTTTCTTGCCCTTCTAACCGTCCTTGCTTCCTTTTGCCATCAACCCGGAAGCCTGATTTTCTGAACCTGTTCCAGCAGCCTTATGCCGCATCTCACTGGTATGAAGAGACGACCTAACCTCTTCCAGCGTTATAGTCTCTTTTCCGACAATATAAGACTCTCTAAAATTCTCATACGACGGAGGCAGAGACACCAGCAACATTAAGGCAGCATCCTCATCTTTCACCACTTCATCAATATTACGCAATTCAAGCAGAATAGTATTAACTTGATCTAGGTGATCTCTAAGAGGCATACCTTCAGACATGCGCAGACTGAAAAGACGTTGCTTCAACATCAACTTGTTGGTCAGCGATTTCGTCATGTAGAGGCTTTCCAACTTTAACCACAAAGCGGCGGCCTTTTCCTGATCTGCGACTTCAGTGATTACGTCGTCCGCGAAACACATCATAATCATTGAGCGAGCCTTCTCCTCCATAGTCGCATACTCAGCGGTGGATGTATCTGCGTCCTTCTTATCCGAAGCTAACGGCAACCAAAGACCTTGTTGCCTCAACAAAGCCCGCATCTTGATTTGCCACAGAATAAAACTATTTCTCCCGGTAAACTTGTCGATCTTCATCATGGATTCGGACATCGTTCTCGGCGGAAATCGAACCTCGCTCTGATACCAATTTGTTGTAACGAGAGATCGAACGAGAACAATAATAGAGATCGAGACACAGAGATTTACGTGGTTCACTAACTGTTACGTTAGCTACTAGGGCTGCACATCGGGTCGGGTGGGTCGGGTTTGGCCCCACCGGCACCCGACCCGCCAGTTGGCGGGTGAATGAAGTATTCACCCGCACCCAACCCACCGTAGGACGGGTCGGATCGGGTTTGACCCGTCATTTCAGCGGGTCGGTTGCGGGTGGGTGCGGGTCACCCGCCCAGATTCAATGCAAACATTCAATCACACCAAATCATTCTACACAATCAATGAAAACAAGCACAGACAATCATTCATTCACAACCCATCTCAACTCATTTAACAATATCATCTTCATCTTCATGGCTCCGCAGTAACAACAATTCTTGAAACCAATTCTCACTGATTTAGTGATTTCTTCTATTTTCTCTGCCAACACTCTGACCCTACTACTCGAACAAATCTGTTATTTCTTGCTATCAAGTCCATCTTTCTCGAGCTCAAAGAATTCAAATTCAGATGCGAACCCCATCCCTTGTAGCCACTGCTTAATCTTGTTTCAATGTTCTTCTTTTCTTCTATTCAATTTCTCGACCAACCATACTCACTGATTTTGTCTATAAACCATCTTCCAAACCTCCACAGAAACCCACTTTTGTTTCCTGTTTCATCTGCTACTCTATCTGAACACCATCTCAGAAACCATCTATGTTAAACACTCCAACCAACTCTTTTCTCGGCTGTAGCAATTTACGGCAAAAACATCATTAACACTCTGCCATGATCTTGACCCATGAATCTGCAAAAGTCACCCAATTTCTATTTTCTGTTTCTTTACTTCTATTTAATGCTTCTTTACTGCTCGATTAATCTCGGGCATTACCGTTGCATCACGACAACAATAAAATTAATCACAATCAACAATCAATATCAAATCTAAGATGTAATACAATACAAAAATACAAAGAGAGAGATTTACCTCGTTATTTCTAGCAAGAGTGACCTTCTCCTTGTCAAACACAGAGGTTTCAAAATCAAGAGTACTCAATGGTTTAATAGGAGCTGAAACACTTATACGAGATGCAACATGTGATCCAGCGGCGGATGATGAGACATTGTTGTTAGAAACACGAATAAGAAGTGGTTTCAGGGTTTTAGAAGATGAAGACAGAAACCCTTAGGGTTTTTGATGGAGCTGCTACAGATGGAGAGAAAGAAGTTGCCGCCGCCATAACCGAGTCTGAACTGAAACACAAATAGAGAGATAGAGACCACAACCCACATGTGATTCATACCCAACAACGAGCACCAACTCCCTGTAATTCTTCATTGCTGATCCATCAGACCACAACCCATTTCACCTGATTTCTCTTTTAAGCCATTCAAAATCTTCTGCAACAAAAACCCCTCTCTCACTGCTTCAACTACATCTAATTCACTTTCAATTGAAACCCATTTACCTGTTGCCAAAAACCCATACTACATCAGCGACCTCAGATCCATCAACAGACAATCAATCCATCGTTAACATCTCAACTTCTTCCTTTCTTTTCTATGATCAGATCCCCTTTTCTGCTAGGGAAATCAACTTGTAAGAGAGTGAAAAACTCTCGACCTAATCCTTTATGGTAGAGACTAGAGATAAGAATAGATGAAACAACCCTAAGGATTTTTTTTTTACGGGTTGGGCGGGTGGATCGGGTGAGAGAAGATGTCACCCGCACTCGACCCGTCAGAAGGCGGGTAAAAGAAAATGTCACCCGCGCCCGACCCGTTTATTGGCGGGTTGGGTGTGGGTCGGGTCAAAACTGGCGGGTGCGAGTCGGATGGCGGGTCTGGGTCGGGTTTGTGCAGCCCTATTAGCTACATCCACAACAGAGAAAGCAGAGTTTTATTATAGAGCAGAATACTAAGTTACACACATTCTAGATACAACGTGATATATAGGGCACAGAATTAAACCCTAATTCGACTAAATAACGGAAAACAAGTCCAACGAGACCACCGCCGAGGGGCTCTGCCCTTGGACTTCCCATAGTTCCGGTCAACGACTGATTCAAGGCATATCAACAGAAGGACTTATGGATCTCTACTCCTGTTATTAATATTCACAAATGGCATCGAAGAGTTAAAGCTAACGATAAGAGAATGCTCGAGAATGTTCGGTATGGAGAGACTAGTGGACTGGGGAATTCTCTGGATAGAATGCTACTACTCCCTACTTCTGCAGTTCTTAACGATGTTATGCCTGCTATTAATTATCTCAAGTACCATGCTAATTATGAAACTGGGGATAGTCTCTTTGATAGCAATAGAATTGATGTATGGATCACTGCTCTAATAATGCGCAAAGTGGAAGAACTCAGTCTCTGTTTAACAAAAAACTTTATGTTACCCCCATGTTTATTTACTAGTGAAACCTTGACTATATTGGAGATAGAGATGGCTGGGGATCTTTCAACGAAAATAAAAAAGACAGGGTCTCTTGGTTTTCCTCCAGAAATCTCTTTTCCTAGGCTCAAGATTCTTCACTTTAAGCATATAGTATTTGTGGATGAGGGTTGGAATGTACAATTTTTTTCAAGTTGCCCTGTCCTAGAAGAATTGATGTTAACCTATTGTTACATGATGAAAAACAAGGTTTTCCATATTTCAGTTGCTTCTTTGAAGCGGTTATTCATCACTAACTCCAAGAAATTTAGTTTTAAGATCAAGGTGTTTTCACCAAGTTTACAGTCTCTAACATACACTGGCATACCAGGGGATTACGTTCTTATGGATCATAGCTTTTCATCCCTAGTCGATGCAGATATTAACATTGCTTTTGAACTTCTAAATGAAAGAACAAAAGGAAGACAGGCAAGGAAATGTGGTCTAAGAAATCTTCTAGAAGGGATTTCAAATGCAAAGCTTCTAAGAATTTCTGACAGCTCCCTTAAGGTATATATGTTTTTACTTTACTTTTCCCTGCTTAGCTGAGATTTGTCTTCAATAATTGTTTGTGTTATATGTACTGACATATGTTGTTGTATTCCTGCTTGCTAGTCTCTCTTATGTGAAGGTTTATTTACTTCGCAATTGCCTACCTTTCACTATTTGAGACAATTAGAAGTAAGTTCGAAGATGTCGTGTGTAACCATTACTGCGTTGGTTTATCTTCTTTCGACCTTGCCTAATCTGGAATCGATTGTCATTGCTCAGGCAAGTCTGCTACCTCTCTCAAGTATTTGGTTTGAGTAATCAGCTTTTGTTGAGCTGCTATTATTATTTAACCTAGAGAATTTGGCATTTATTGCAAATATTGAGCCTACAATTTGCCTGATATAACCCGATTTGTTGGAGCAATACTCTTTTTTTTTTTTTGATAAAACGCGAGTCATACTCTTAGCCTAAAGAAAAGAGCTAGCCAACCTCAACATCGATTCAAGGTGGTTTCATCAGTTTATTAAGCGTGGACTTTGTGACCCGTTAAACATACCGTGTATTATGTCATGATCCTCTTATTACATGTAGTCAAATTATCTCCAATGAATTCCCATTGGAGTCAAAATCTACAACTAGTAACCAGGTGTTGCTAAAAGATGACATGAATTGGAGGGTTCTTGGGTCTGATCAATGCTTAAATTTGTAATTACTGTTTCTGGAAAGTATCTAAACCTTTAAGTTTGGTTATAGGGTTTTTCTCAAATCAAGCAAGTCAACGACTTTGGGAGACAAAAGGTGCCAGAGTGTTTGTTTCTACAGTTGAAAGCAGTCGAATTGCGGGAATTTTATGGGACAAAAGGGGAGCTGAATGTGATAAGTTTCTTTTTGAAGGAGTCGCTTGTTCTGCAGACAATGGATATAGTATTTTCTTCAACTTTCCCGCAAAGCTGGAAGGATTTTTCAACTTTGGCGCAAGCATGGAAGAATTCTCCAACTTTCCCGCAAAGCTGGAAGGATTATTCAACTTGGCCGCAGATCATGAAGGACGAATTTAGGCAAAGGATACTAAGAACCATGAAGGACAATGTTATGCGAAAGATACTGATATTTCCAAAAGGCTCTACAGACTGTGAGATCAATTTCTCATCCTAAAATATTCATGAAACTTTCTGGTTTTTTTTTTTGGGTGGTGTCAATGGTTGGTTTAAGCTTGTTCATATCATCTGCAAATGTGAAGATCTTTTGTTTATTGATATCTCTAGACGCATTTTTGTTACATACTTTTTACTTCCCAACTCACAAGTGCTTTCGGTATTAACAGAACTTGAGGTGCACTTGGAGTCCATTCAGAACTTGACCAGTACACTATATGAGCAACTGTGATTTTCTTTCTGCCGTCGGGATCCAGCATAATGTAGTGATAAGATGTTTTGGCGAAAGAATAAGTCGACACTACACTTGACGAGACGACATCAATTTCATCAGAATCTTCGGATAGATTTTACTGTATAGTCTGTATATGGTGGCATTTCCATATCCAATGCTATTTCGCTGGACCCTGGAGCATGAGCCTGGATGCCCTTATCACAAGACTTGACCTTATTCTAATGTTCTTCCACCCGGACAGGCCACGTGGCAATCACCCAGTGATTTATATACTGAAGTGAGTTTAGTGGAGTGGAGTGGAGTGGAGTCTCGGGATCTTTTTTAGCTCCTTTCTTTGGTTTTTGGTTTTGGGCAGTGGAGGTTGGAGAGGTTTGGCTCCTCTTTCATTCATCAGGCAAGTGATTAAATTGTGGAGTAATCAGTCTCAAATCGATCCGGCTGGGTATCAAGACTTCATCATTTCTTAGGTAATCTGCCAAAAGTTATTTTTGACAATCTTGCTTTTATTTTGCTTGTATCTGACTGAAAGGACATTTGGGGCTTTCATTTTTTTGGTTTTTGTTGTTTGAGTTTCTTAGTTAATTATGTTCTTAACTATTGTAGCCATAATGCACATATATCCTAAAACCTTAATAAATTGAAAACCCCTATATATAAAAATTCAAATTTTTTGTTTTATTATATTTTTTTGTACAAAACTATAGAAAAACATGTGATATGCACATATTTGAATTGAGCTCCTTTAATAACATAAAACTTAATAACAATAAAATTTCTTGTTTAAAAATAAAAATTTAATATTATTATTTGTACTCATTGCGTAGATAATCTAAAGACTTTTCCAAATATATAAATTTTATAAAAATCTAATTTGTATTTTAAAAAATATAAAGATTTAACGTTTTTTAATTTATTTTTAAAACAACGATATTTTATAAATATATATAAATATATGTTTAATATACAATTTTACCCTTAAATAGGTAGATAGTGTTATTAATGTTGGAGGTTATTTTTGTAATATCAGGGTTAGACCAACCAAAAATAAGTATTTCCTTTATATTAGAGCAACTCCAGTGGGCATTGGCATTTTAGTCAATATACCAAGCCGCATAGCTTGGCAAACTCGGTTTTGGGCAGTGGGAGAATTGGCAAATTAGCCAAGTGGACCCAATTTTTGTATAAACAAATATTTCTTTTAATTGGTGGGGTCAGTTTTTATATAAACAAATAATTCTTTAGTTAAATGGGACCGGTTTCTATATTAAAATCAGTATATATATATGTATAATAAATTAAAGTAATTTAATTTAATTTAAAAACAATTTTACTCGGCCTATGTTGAGTCGATCGTCTCAACATGAGACGATGCTCGGCCTTGGCCGAGCGGCTCAACATAAGTCGATCGTCTCATGTTGATTCGATGGACTCAACTAGCGCCTCAGTGGACAAAACCCCACAAATGTCCATTTGCCAATCCATTTTTTAGGATTGTCTATCCCACTGTGGGATGGTAATTAGCATATTTACCAAAATACCCACCCACTGGAGTTGCTCTTAGTAAGATATTTTTGTTTTGAAATTAGATTTGAAAAATATGGCACCTATTTTTTTTTTTTAACCTTGTTATTAATTCTTGATTAGGGTTAGGGATTACAGAACAAGAACATGGGTGAGAGGATAGGATCAGTGAATTATATGACCCACTCATTCACCATACTTTCTCATTTCTTCCGATCAAATGTGTGGTAGCTACCTGGATTTTGTCTAAACGATGGAAGGACTTGTAGATATCTTCTCCCGTTCTCAGTATTTGCGATTGGCGGAGGCGGTCTCGATCTCGGTTTTTAAGAGATGAGAGCACACGCCAGGAGGATATTATTTGGTCTCAAGAGAGTGAGTTGGTAAATTTTCTTGACAGAGTGCTATTACAACCTCATCCACTTTTTCGTAATGATTTTCCGACTATAAAGAAATTTTTTCTTGATTATAATAGTCTTCATGATAATCCTAAAACTAGTGGATGAATTTCTACTCTAATAATGCGTAAAATTGAAGAACTCAGTCTTTGTTTACTGACAGAGTTTGTGTTACCCATAATAGCATTAGTGTGTGTATGTAAATGAATATATATGAGTGTGATGTGCACACGAGTGTGAGAGTTGAGAGAGTAAAGAGAGTTGAGTATATATACTCAATAGTCTCCTGCAATCAAAATCCATCTTTCTATTCAATCAAATTTATTCAAACCGTCTCAGTAAAATGTAGATATCCTAAATCTATCATGGTATCAGAGCTGAGAATTGAAATTCTCAGGGGTATCGATCCATCTTCTTCCATTGTGCTTCAAATTTTCTTTCATATTCAAAGCTACTGCTTCTTCAACAACCCTTTCTGAATCTAATTAATTCAACAACTCTCCTTCTTTATTGAATTAGTTTTTCGTTTCTGCAATTAGGTTTTCGTTTATGAGATTAGGTTTTCAATTGCTGAGGTTTTTATTGAAGATTGATATGGTTTTTTTAGGTGAAGATTTGCTCCTGGATTTCGTGTGAAGTTTGGATTTTATCCTGATGCTTTACTGCTACGTCTTCAAAAAGAATCAAGCATGATTCTCAGATCTGAAATTTGGTTTTCTAGTTTGTGTTCTTGCGATTCTTGAGTACAATCTGGAGTTCAATTGGTTATTTAATTTCAAATTGGATTTCGGTTGGTTCCTGATTTCTCAATCTCAACTGGTAAATCGAATCAATGTTGGTAATCTCCGTTTATATCTCTTGATTACTTCAAATATGATTTTATGTGTTCACTTTTTATATCATTATCTCAATAAGCTTCAATATCCTCTTCCTAAACTGTTTTTCATCATTAACTAGTTCACATTTTCTAGTTCTTTAATCAAGATTTACTGTTTTTGATTCCTGATGCCAATTGCGTCTGAGCATGTTTGAGTCTCCTACATTGTGTCAGTGAGATAAAAACTTAAAGTTGTTCCACTCAATGGATTCAGTAGCAGGTTGAGATTTCTGATGGTGAATTTCTGTTGCACAGATATAGTGCTTCAATTGTTCATCTTCATCTTCGTCTCTTAATTCTTATTTCAAAACAGTCTTCACTTGTGTTGTGTTGAATGTCTTGGGTGATTCAATGGTGGAACTGAGTATGAAGAATGGATTTGAAATTTGTTTGGTACCGGTGTACAAGTTGAAGTTCTCTTTGATGAGTTTGAATTCAATTGTGAATGTGGCCTGTGATTCTTTATCTTTTACTTTCTAATTTGTTTTGTGAATGAATAATACAAGGTCCAGCTGAGATCATGTTGTGACTACACCAATGGAATAAGTATGATTCTGCATATGATTTTGTGTGCAGCCTGCAATTCTTTATCCCTTACCTTCTACTGCAAGGTATCTGTATTAGTTGGCAATAAGTGATTCAGTTAATAAATATGTTTCTAGGATGTGTTGCATTTGGTTTTGTGATTCATGATGTGTTCAGATTATATGTTGCAAGGGAATGTTTTGGTACTTAATTTTTCTTATGTACTAGTATTCCTTGTGCCTAGTATGGAATTCAGTTTCCTAGTTGGTAGTGGTGCTCTTATCCACGCTAGTGATACACTGACAGTTTTTAGTAGCATAACATAATTTCTAAAGACAGGATGTTGCCATGAGACTATGTGTAGAAGCGTGACCTAGGTTAAATCTGAGTGGCTCTTGCGCTGGATTGCTTAGAATAACCTCAACTCATAAATACAATTGCTTTCATTGGGTTAAATTTGAGTGGCTCTTGCGCCAAGTTAAAGTTATCTAGTGAAAAGGATCAAAGAGTGGCTCTTGCACTTTTGATGAATACAGGAGTTTTGTCGAAGTCGACCTGCGACAGGATGCTTTAGGGTTATTGATATTGAGGAAAGTTGAATATTGAGTATGATTTAGTTGATAACTCATTTGATGACGGAGATGAACTCTCTGACCAGTATTCTCATACATTGTTTACAATCTTAAATTGTTTTCCGCTATTAATTTAGTTTAATTTATTTACAATCATCTTAAATCTCCTCAGTTACTTAAGTTTTCAAATACAAACAACAATCCATATCTCCCTGTGGATCGAATTTATCTTATTACTATACTCTTATTTATAATTGTGAATTAAAAAGACTTGAAATAATTTTACTTGGCTGACACGTTCGCATTTCCATCAGAAGTATATAGCTTTCTTTTTGTGCATTTGTCCATGTCACAAAACTTTTATGAGAATACTGGCAATTGCACAATCAAGTGTATGTTGAATGTTTGGGAAACAAGATACGTTTCTCTTTCGTACCATGCGTAAACCTTTTGTGTTAGTAATGTTAGGAACAAAGAACATACGTCTTACTGCAATCCATGAGAAACCAAAGAAAAAAAAGACAGCTGAAGAGGGAAGAAACTTCCTCAGGAAAGAATTACAGAAACGAAGTGGGCCGAGAGAGGCTATACTTTGGCATGCCAAGGAGGGCTGAATTGATCGTCTCTCAGTCCCTTGAAGAATTTAGGCGCCCTACTCAAAGGTGCTGCCCATGAGAGATGTAGGTTTTGTGAGGGGGTGTTTTTCTTCGCGGTCTGTGAAGAATTTTGTTACTAAACAAGGATGTGATAAGAGGACAAAATGATTAGCACTCCAGTTGTTCTATACAAAAGGAATGACGGACCAATGGATGACAGTTCTATCTTGTTGCATACTGTTTACTTACACACCCTAGTAATGATGGACCAAGCCTCCAACGCTGCTCATTTGAACTTAAATTCTGCCCTGAGTTTTCTCATCTCTTCCCCTTGTTGCTGCATAAACAAAATCCAAACCGTTACATAACCAAAAAGAAATTGATCATACTACAGAGTTGTAGAATCTAATATCATAACTCTAAATTCTCTCTTCAGAAAACAAAACTGAAAACAAAAAGTTGGTTAACAGTCGGCAATAAAAGAAGAAAGTCTTCTGACCTTGTATAGTTCTTTCCAATACTTGTCTGCTCTAGCTTGTAGTAAACACCATTCTAAAGCCATCTCATATTCAACTGTGTTGGGCTGAGAATAATGTGACGTCGATACTGCTTTTTTCTAGACACAGTAGTACGAAAGAAAATGTAAGGAAAAAGAATTTAAGAAATTAGAGATCAAAGTCGAAACATGAAGAAACTTAAAGAGGAGGATTAACATACTATATCCTCTCGTTGAGTTTGTAGTTTTATTTTTTCAATGAAGAGATGCCCCACTAACGTCGATGCTTTCCTAGACTTGGGCAGACTTCCTCGACTTGCAACAAGAGGTCTGTAAATAAAGGAAAAATAATCCCAATAAATAAGAAGCAGAAACTTGTTAAGAAAATATTGGTGCAATTTAAGGTTTAAAAGTTTCCATTTGATTTGTTTTACTAAAAAACAAATTTGAGGTCCAATTAGTTCACTGCCTAGTAGATTCTTGAATGTTAATCAGGTAACCAAGATTAAGGCATACACACACTCGGATCAACTAGGGTGTGGAAAGCTGGTCATATATTAAAAACGCAAGGCCAAGCGGTTCTATGCCCTTAGGCCCTGGGCCAGTGCATGTCTAAGAAAAATGCAATGTGAAACGGATGTCACCTGCCTCCTCATAGCAAAATGTGTGTATAAGTTAACTTGGCTGCATAAATACCTCCCATTTGGTAGCATTAGGCAACCGGCATCCAGCTTTTCGATAGCAAGTTCTGCAGCATCTCGTGTCTTGAAAATAACAAAAGCTTGACCTACGACATGCCATTTCACAATCAGTTAGTTTGTACTAACCAACAAAAATGAACATTTCAGAATGCCACCAGGACAAGTAAAGCTAGAGAATCGAAGACAAATAATCCTCAAAGGAAATTAAAACACACGTAATAAACTCAATAAATTAAAACGTTGCTTCGTGTGATACCAGAGTGTGGGCTAGAAATTGCAGTCTGTGCAACAACCTTAGCTGTACAATTTTCTTTAGAACCATGCCAGATTATATCCTGAAATATATTGCACAACCATTGAGCTTATAACTTTCAACATAACGGAACAACTTACACATGCACGCAAGTAAATACCAAACTATCATATTGATGCAAGCGTCTTACCTCTACTTCAGCTGAAGTGTATGATGGATCCAGATTTTCAAGCAAGACGAGTGTTCCTTGATCATGCGCTGTCTCCATTCTTTCCTCCCAAGGCTAAAATAAAACAGGAGCAACACATGATATTATAAAATAAGATATACACGCCTGCATACACCTAACCCCAAAGACCTCAATTACTTATCATCTTTACACCAGTTGCGCTCTCACTTCCCAACGTGAAATCCCAGACCCCCAAGACTAAATCACCAAAGAAGTAAAAGAGAGGAGGGGAAGAACTGTCTCGACTTGCAAAAATACTATAATGGACAGTTGAACTTGAAATAGTTACAAGGTATCAATGGCCTCATTTATCATGGATTACTGTTTAGTCAATGTCAAACTCCATAGTGGTCTCTCAAATGTCTATTTGAACAATTTCCCATTCCAATGGGTGCATAAGTTTTATATCAAATAAAGAACCTTAAAAAATCCATTACAATCATTCTAGCGAAACAAAGCTTTTTCTCCTAATATATCACCCTTGTGATAGCCATAAATTTGTTTGGATGCATAACAAGCACATACAACTAACTGAAACCTGTCATGGCACCTTAAGTGGATGGGAAAAAGTGCAGAGGAGTCACGGCTATGGTATTTGTACAGTAGATGACTCAAAAAACGGAAAACCCTATCAGAATAAAACGGAAGATACAACTCAAAAAAGCTTGAAAAACTAAGTAGACGACTATTTGGATAATGGATCACATCGATCCAACAAAGACTATTAAGCAAGTGCCTCTTAAAACCAGGGATCACACTAGCAAAACACCACACAGCGGAACGATTAATTAAGTCGATATTTGTTCCAAAACAGTATAAAAGAAATGGAGAATAACCAATAAACCTATAAAATTGAACAACTTACAAGTCCCTTGAACCATTTGCTTCGGTCCTGCAACAATGCACAGAACATGGAAAACATTGAAGTGATTAATCAAGTGTGCACAATAACAACACATCAAGACAAGTTGCTTTTGATATCCGAATTTCTTTCAAGCCAACTAGGAATGTCCAGATTTTACACTTACAGTTTGTGGCCTTCTGCCCACTTCCACTATTTGGTCATCAGTACTGGTTTCCTTTTCTGTACAACGAGAAACTGCTGGTTTAGATGGATTTCCATTTGAAAGCTTGCGTTTCTTCTCACCTGGATTGACATCCTTAAGAGTGGCCTTCTCCTGCACCTGAGAATCCACAACAA
The DNA here is from genome assembly GCA_023531435.1 of Papaver californicum. NCBI lineage: Eukaryota > Viridiplantae > Streptophyta > Magnoliopsida > Ranunculales > Papaveraceae > Papaver > Papaver californicum. The sequence goes on from JAJJMC010015296.1 coordinate 3,041,055, forward strand.
CTTTTGACGCACTCATATCTTCAAGAGCACTGCCCATTGTCCCTGAAACCTCCACAACATCATCCTCGTCAGAATCTATAAGTATAATACATTCTTGTACACCAGCCTTCTTTTCCTTCTTAACTACTGATGGAGTAGAGATAGTAGGATGCGGTTCATTAGATGATTTGATAGAATTACCATCCTTACCATTCTTGAAAGTCTGCAAAGTAGCCTCATTCTTGTCCTTATTGAGTGATGACAGCGAGGAAATTGTAGGCTGTGGTTCCTTGGATGATTTAACAGGATTATCAACCCTTGTATCCGTAGAAGTCTGGGCAGCATCCTTATTTTTCTCTTTGTTGAATGATGATGGACTGGAGATTTTGGGTTGCGGTTCATAAGATGATTTGATAGAATTACCATCCTTACCATTCTTGGAAGGTTGTACAGTAGCCTCATTTTTATCCTTGTTATGTGATGACGGTGAGGAAATTGTAGACTGTGGTTCCTTAGATGACTTAACAGGATTATCAACCCTAGTTTCCTTAGAAGTCTGGACAGCATGCTTATTTTTCTCTTTCTTGAATGATGATGGACTGGGGATTTTAGGTTGCGGCTCCTTAACTTTTTTAGCGGAATGGCTACCTCTAGCTTTTTCCAAGGGTTTTTTGGTGGGCTTATCCTTACCCTTGCTGAGTGATAGTGGATCGGAGATTGTAGACTGTTGTTCTTCAGTTGATTTAACAGGACTACCAATCCTAGCTTTCTTGGAAGGCTGTTCTCTGGGCTCATCCCTGCCCTTGCTGAGTGACGATGAATTGGACACTGTAGTTTGTGTTTCCCTAGGTAACTTATCCAAATTATCAGCACTATCTTTCTTCGAAATCTGTGGACTAGCCTCTTTCTTATTCTTGCTGAGTGATAAAGACTTGGAGATTTTGGGCTGTGGTTTCTTAGACGATTTAACCGAACTATCAATCCTGGCTTTCTTAGATGGCCTGTCAGCTTCATCTGTACCATTGACAGGTTTCAGGTTGCCTTTTTCCTGAACCAAAGTAGTGGAAGTATCATTAACTTTACCATCATGCTCACTCCGCTTTAGCAACAGTTGCTCAAGCTTAGCTTGAGCTTCCTTTAGACCTGATACATCATCCTGCTTATCAAGAGTAATCGCAGATTCAATAGGAGCAACAGTTTCACAAGGCAGAGAATCATCTATAACCCCTGGAGCCACCAACTGCTCATCTTCCACTTTCACTGAACTACCAGGGTATCAAGTCTCGCCAAATTATCACGCTTTTCGCATCCTACTGGCTTTTCAGGCAGACCTTGTGCATTTAACTTCACTGGTGGTCTTGAAAGATCATCACTTCCACCTATTTTCCCATTTTCTTCAGTCTTTCCACTGCCAAGTTTCGAGATATTGCTTGGTTCTTTACCATCAGTACGATTATATATGAATTTATCTGCAACAAAAAATCAAAGCAAACCATTCAAAGAAAAGCATCACAAAAGTGCAATCCAAGATATCCCTGAAAACGGAATGTGTTTCATGAAAATAAGTCAATGTACCTTCAACTGAAGCTATTTTCTCATCTATTTTATCTGATATCTTGAATGTGTCAACATTAAACGTGTGGTAGAAGATGCAATCAGCTGCTTTCATCTCTTTCTCAGAAGGTTGTCGGTTTCTGACGTCCTTTGATGTGCAAATAACATTGCATTTGCCAGCGATTGCCTCCTGATTTCGGGCGCATCGAGTATTTTGAAAAAGAAGATTATGTGACAAATTTGAACAAACAACCAACCAACAGAACAAAACCAACAAGAGTAGAAGCACTTCAACTAGAAATCAACGGATACATCCAAGAAACTCAAAATTGAAAATGTCAACGAAGAATTGAGATTACCAGTGGATTAATATCGGCAAGTCCCCGAGAATTTTGATTACCAGATGCCAAAAACAGTTCATTCTCGGGCACCTCTTCATCGCCAATATAATTAACAACTTCAGTAGGGCGAAAAAACCATAAAACCTTTACTTTCTTCAAGTTTCCTGGTTGCTCCCAAATTTTAATAAGTTTACCAATATAAGGCTCAGGCTCACCATCCTTATACAAATATACGGAATCATAAAGAGAATACTCCTCGCCGTCGAAAACAAAGGAATCGTAAAATTGAACCTCTTTCCTTATTCCACCAATCCCTCTCTTTTTCAACCATTTAAATTCCAAATTCTCTACTTCTTTCATATCAGACATAATTGCAGTTTACACACAAAGTTCACCAGCATCAGTGTAGATGATTCTAAACAACTGAAACAAAAATAACAAAATTCATTCAGAAAACCATAAAAAAATAGTTTTTATGTCATGGGCAGTACATAGTCATCATCAAATTATTATGAACATAAAAATAGAGAAAAGACTTATACCAAAATTCAATATTAGAATTCCAGAACAAGAATTTCCCAAACATGCATTGAAATCCCAAACTTTTTTAAAAGCCTTAATTTCCTAAATTGAGAAGAAGAAAATCAAAAAGGAAACAGCTTTTATATATACCCAAAAAGGAATGAAAATCAAAAAACCCAGAAAAGGAATGAAATCAGAGTATCTAGAGTCTAGACAAATAAAGAAGATTCTAAACATACCAAAACTGGGGTGACAGTGCCAATGGTTGATACTTGCAGTAAAAAAAGGAGAGATTTTTAATGCCCCAAAAACCCTTACTATAGGATAGAATGGGTTTCTGCCCAAAACCCTAGCTTTTTAATATGTTTCTGTCTTTTATAGCTTTTATAACCCCACAAAGCCAGGAGGAACTTCAACTGATAATCAGAAGAATCTATGAAACAGTGACAGTATTTAGGGTGTCAGTCTGTCCGCCAACAAGGGTATTTAAACTCATAGTACAGAAATTTCCCAATTTCAAAACTAGGGCAGCTGGTGCTCTTTTTATCACCAACAGCATCACAGTACAGAAATTTCCCAATTTTTTGTATACTCATGCACGTGTGAGAAGCACGTGCTGAAGGTGGTATTACTGGAATGTCTGCAAAGAGAAAAGTGAAGCCTCTTTGAAGCCTCTGGTGGGTACTGCATGAGTTAGAAATAATGCAGTTGAAGAATAGAGCAAAGGTGGATTTGGATTTGATCCTAACACTAAAGAGTATAAAAAAAAAAAATCAAAACTAGGGCAGCTGGTGACTCTGAAACAGCTGACCATCTGTTTGTCCACCGAGAGTCTGTGACTCTGCCCAAGCTTTGCAGTTTGCAAGCCACTTGAGTTTCCGATTTACATATGCACGCACCGGCCACTTTCAGTAAAAACTGCCTGCATGCTGCCAAATTGCAGGAGAAACTCACAAATGCCAAGGTGAAGCCTATTTGTAGTGTGCTAAAAAAGAAAAAGACACTGCCAATGCAACCGAATATGAGCAGGCTAAAGTGGACTACATATGCACAAGAAACCCCAATTTTCAGACATTTTTGTAGCAACAAATTCTTACTGCTAAGGTCCAAGGTCCCTCTTTACGCTTTTGCTGCTAAATTTAGTTTCGTATTAGCTAGGAAGCTCGTGAATCATGTTGTTTGCATTAGTAAACCGAAACTTTTGATTTTTGAAACTCCAAGTAAAAGTAATGTAATAGCATAACAATAACGTTTTAATGGAGGAGGTAGTATTCAGTCATGATAAAAATGCATGTACCAAGAACCCAGAAAGTTGTGAAAGCAGATCCAGATAAATCTGTGATTTGTCGCCAAAAAATTTAGATTCACAGCTTTCACTGTAAACAAAAAATATCAATTTCTAGTTTGTGTTGCAAAATTCAGTGACTCAAGCACTTGAACCCAACAGGTCAAAAGTTATCAGGATATATTTTATCTGACAATGAACACTTACAATTTTCTACTAGTGAACAAAAACCTTGTTTCTCAGAGTTAATGCAGAAACTCTGATGCTCAAGGTTTTTTGCTGTACAGTTCACAATAGGAATTAGACATCAAAATAGTGGCAAAAAATGTCTGAACACAGAATTTACATTGAGAAAGCTTAACCTGAGAGGATTCATATCATTACTTTAGCTTTTTTCCCACCAAATGTTTCCGAGAAAGTGACAGTCTAGACCTTTTAAAGCTCTTACCTTCCTCTTCACTATCTTCACTATCCAACACTACCACTGTTTCAGCATTAGGAAAATCCTCTTTTTGTTGCTTCTTGGTCACTGTTTTCTTCACACTATCTTGGTAAAGTTGTTCACTACCACGTTTTCTAGTAAGTGGTTTTGGGGACTTGGCTGATGAACCAATAGAAAGGCTTTTAGAGTCTGCGGATGATGAATTCTGATTTGGAGGTATATTCTCCTTATTATCAAAGTTGTCCCTCCTGGTTAGGCCTGACATTCCAAGAGAAAGTTTTCGACCAAATCGACGTTTTTTATGACTACTTGTTCCACTTTTAGTCCCTGATCCTCCACCATGATCTTGATGAGTCTGTTCATCCAATTCGTCAGATGTTGGCATTAATGTATTGGATGAATTTGTATCTAGGCTTCGTAGTGTAGTTCTGTGGCTGTTTGATAGCAAATTTTCCATGCCATCAGCATTTGAGCACTGGGGAGAACTGGAAACTTCGACAGGCAACATTTTCTTGGCCCCACGCTGCTTCTTATTACTGCTCATATTAGCGAGTGCATCTTCTATTTTAATTTCAGAACCTTGTTCAGGTTGCTGTTCAACGTGGTCAGTAACCTGTCGCAAAAGAGATTTTGTTGGAGGATTGGAAGGGATTTCAGAGTGAGAACTCTCCTTAACATCACCATCCTTACTCTTTGGGTGACCTAACGACTCCATTGACAACTTGCGCTTAGTGACGGATAGCCTCTGGGAACTCCCAATAATGCTCTCATTCCCAGGTATGCCGAGATGTATTTGATGAGGTGGTTGTTCAAGATGATCATCATCCTGCCCCACAGCCAACAATTTTGATGAACTGCCACTGAAAAGATTTTGAGACTGCGAGAGGGATAGCTTGTGCTTATGTGGTACATTCACTTGGTCATCACTATTACTACCCTGAGGTGCAACTGCAGTTTCCAAGGACAACTTCCTCCTGGCCCCTACTGTCTTAAAACTTGTTTTCTTCTCATTCCCTATGTTTGTGACTTCATTTTCTACACTTAGGGGATCCAGGTTCACTCCTTCAGTTTCATTCTGCATAAAAGGGGTGATAAAAAGACAACCAAGTCAAGCATTGCAGTGATAAATACTATAAATAAAGATAGTTAAAAGTTGCTCATTACCATGCTTGGGTGTTCTTTGGGAGTCTTTCCTCCACCACTATTACCTCCAACGACCCCGCCCACCTTTGCATATCTCTCGGTCATGGAGCGTGCCTTCTGGTCAAAAATTTGTCTATTATACTTGTACTCTCTGCTCTGCAATGATCAAACGAAAACCAACTCATAAAGCTCTCAACAAACATTCATTCAAAAAAGAAAAATGAGCCATTTTGGCAATAACAGTTGTATACTTACCGCTTCGCACATTAGGCCATCATCAGGATTAGGCTCACTCAGTAGCAACCTAATGCTAGTTATTACAGTATAAATGTTCAAAGATGGCTGCCATGCACCCTGCACATCAAATATTCAACTTCATGTAAGTTCAACAATATTAACCTTAGAGAAACAGAAACTCCAGCCCTATCAAAACTTTCACAGTAGCTTAGTCATGCTTGACACAGTACATCAGTTCTAATGCTGCTGAATGATATTATTGGTGTATAACATGGTACACTTCTATAAAAGGAATTTGCACTCCTATTCCACTTACAGCACATGAGATCTTAGCTGTTCCATATGGGGCTTGCTGGCATGACAGCATGACATCTCTTAGTATCTAATTTCCCAGCTCTTAGTGCTTCTTTCTAGTCAGTGGAGAGTAAGCTTTTAGCAGAGAATGTAAACAAGGTTCTGACTTCGAAACTTGATAATTGGACTGGAAGAGCATGCCACAGTCCATCCTATAACAGGCCACACAGTGTTTTGGATCCCAACACCTAGTATACTCCTAGATCTGCTATGTGATCCTAAATGAAGTCTTAATAGCAGGTTTTGCCATAAAAATGCTTAAATTCAACATCAATTCAATTGGCTAGTCACACATGCTCATTAGAAACTAAAATTTAATTACACGGTCAATGGTCCTACAAAGAACCCCACTGTGACTTTGTGTTCAAGAACGGATTCTTAATTATGATCTTTGATTCTTTATAAATCAATTCATAGTTATTTGCTTTCCAACCACTAAAAATGTTTGGGAAGTGACATTCTACAACTCCATGACCAGTACTTTAAATGGATGAATTAGTCAGTGAGTTGAATAACAAACAACAGTCCTAAACAACAACAGAAACACTACTAGTCTACAAGTCTACACTTTATGTGTGCATAAAGGTAAAAGGCAGAACTATTAGAACTAGAAGAACTATTAAGTTTCATTTTTCTCAGAGAATCAGTTCAGTTGTGTTACCTTGGGAGGAAGATTAAGAATATCGAGACAAATACGTCCTCCGTTATCGATATTAGGGTGATAAATTGGAGTCAAAAATGTCACATTTGGTGGCTGAAATGGATATCTACAATCAAAACCAACAAATTCTATAAACAACCCATATTAGAAAAAGCAAAACCCACTCTAAAAATAACAAAGAATTGAACAAACCGATCTGGTATTTGAATCTGGATACTAAAAACCCCTTTTGCATATACACTTCCTTCAGGCCCTTCCATCACTGTACACAACAAATAAAATAATAAATCAACCAAAATGAATCAAATTGAGAGAGTTACAGAGATGTATAGAGAGATAAAGAGCGGGAAAGGGAGAGGACTTACTGGCGTAAATGGTGGACAAAGAAGATGATGATGATGACGATGAAGATGTGGAAGATGAGGAAGATGAAGTAGGGAGCTCAGTAGGATCAGCAGAAACCATAGGAAAAGAAACACCAGGAGGTGGATCAGTGAGAAGAAGTTTAAGCTCCTTTTGCATACGTAAACCAAGCCTTTCAGCTTGAGCCATTGAATCTTTCTTTGATTGAATCTACAGAATCAAAAGTCTTTGATTCTCGGAAGAGTTTCTGCAACTCTGGACCAGAATAATTTTTAGAGTTTGTTTTTTTCACAGACTTTTTTTTGGGGGAGCAGTTGAAATATTGAACTGTTTTGAAGCCCTAAATTTTCAGATTTCAAATTTCAGTTTTAAAATTTTGAAATTTGGATTCAATTTTGGTGAAAAAGTAGCGCCAAAGGGGAAAGTGCCCAAAATTTTGGTTTTAAAATTTTAAAATTTTGAAAAGAATATTAACTTTTTAACTTTAGGCCCTTGCAGAGGAATAAGGGACTTGTTTAAAAATTGGATAAAGTACAGGTTGACGGCAAGGGGTGGTGGTTTGTGGTGGATACCGACATACAATACAAAAGGATCATCCCTGAACTGTGTGATGTTTGCCACTGGGTAAAATACCGGCGGATGGCTCTCGGAGAACCAACTAATATTGTATAGTGGTGCATTTTCATTAAAAAAATACTAATAAACTATTAAGACATCAAAGTTGGGGAACCTAAATTTAGTTTTGAAATTGTAAATTATGGCTCAAAATTTATTAAGCGGAGGCGTTAGTGCAGTAAAATAGTAAAATTGTTAGATGATAATATCAGCGATCTAAATTTAAAACTCGACAGTATCGGAATGGGATATTAAAAAATACTCGTATATATTAAGCTATAAAATAGTTGCATATTTAAAAGATTTTTTTTTTAAGCAACAAAATTTGGTTAAGAGTTTACATTGCTTATATCCTCTAGCAATTGATCATGAATATTACTAGGAGGAGGTTAACTCCATACTCCACTTATTCTTTCAACCCTTGCTAATTTTGATATACTGTCAGCTACCTTATTAATTTCCTTCAGCACATAGTTACAATGCCAGGAAGTAAAACTTCTAAAAACAAGCTTGATATCTTTCACCATATTATAAAGTCTCCAATCCAATTATAAGATTTCTGAATTAACTGCATTCATTACTAGCTTTGAATCTAATTAAAAAAAGACTTCCTCTAGTTGTAACTCCTTTGCCCACTTCATTGCCTCTCATAATCCTCGACATTCTGCTTGTTCTGCACTCGTCGCTTCTGGTAGGTAGAGACACTTTGCTCCCTTGAATGCACCTAAAAATTACGACATATTAGTCAAATGCCACCAGTTTTAGTAAGATCATGGTATGAACCATTAATGTTAATAGTAAAAGCACCCCTAGATGGGGGTAACCAAAAAAACATTATCTTTATTCTTTCTTAGAATCCCTCTTGGGTTAGTATCTCTTCTAGCATTTTGATCAGCTATAAATTTCTTACAATTCATAGTAATCACTTCAGTTATTGTCGTGTTGTTATTGAAAACTTTCTCACAGCGCTCTGTACAGATACACCAAGCAAATATAGCCCGACACAAGAGTATCTTCCATAATAAGATTGTTAAGTTGTTGAACCAACTGTAAATCCGACTCACTAGGTTTTTATATGTGTTATTCTTCCAACCAAAGAGTTTTGCCAAACTATTATAGAAGCTGCAATCCATAATAATGTGAGAAGAATACCCCAACTGCTAAGAACAAAAAGGACAATAGACATTCAGGTTTTGAATGACACTGCTCAGTTTATCTCGAGTAGGAAGAATATTCTTAATACATTTCCACAAAAAATGTTTTATTCTTGGCAACATCTTAAGTTTCCAAAGCCTCTTGCAGATCAACTGCATTTGCTTGCTAAACACATTACTACCATTTTTTCTTCAAACATCTTCTTATATTCTTTTTTAGCAACCAAAATAATATGTCATCACATCCTTCATGTATAGGATTTTGAGAATGGCTTGAGCATTTTCAGCTTCAAAAAGAGATTGGACCAGACTAGTGTTCCACACGAAAGTATCAGGTATAAAAAGTTGTCATACAAACACATAATGTTGAGGATTAAGAGTTGTTGAATTAAGAATATGTGGCCTTCCAAAGTTGGAATCTATTTGTACCTCCATGTAAGAATAGTTCTACCATTTCCTAGACACCAGCAGCTATATTTGAGAATAAATGGTAATTATGAACTTATACTTCTCCAAAACCAAGTAGTGTTATTATTATGCTTGATTGTTAACAGGTTGCCATAGGGAAATATTTAGCTTGAAAAGACCGAGCCCAAATTGAAGTATTATCAACATATAGCTTCCAAGCAGACTTTGCTAAAAAAGCTCTATTGAAAACCTGTAAGTCTCGAAATCCAAGTCCTCCTTTTTCTTTTGTAAAAGAAAGATTATACCATGATATGAAATGCTTCCCCTTGTTATTTTTTTTGTTCCTCCAAAAAGCCTGTTGAGTGTTGTTCATTTTGGATATTGTAGCTTCTGGTAGCTTAAAACTTAACATATGGTGAATAGGAATGGCATTGGTTACAGTCTTAACCATAACAGATCTTGTTGCTTCAGACATATTATTACTCCTCCATTTCGAAAGTCTCAAATCCATTTTTTCTATAAGAGTTTAAAAAGGAACTCTTTTGTTTCTACCAACAAAAAATGGTAAACCAAGGTATTTTTATCACTAATGTTTAGTTATCTAACCTATAAGATACCACTGATATCTTGGCAGCTAGAAGAATCCATGTTCTTGCTAAATTATACTGCAGATTTGTTACAATTTATTAAATGACTTGAACATAAACTGAAGTCTTCAATTACTTGAAGAAACTTGGTGGTTTAGGAGAGATTTGCCTTACAAAAGAGAAGGCAATTATCTGCAAAAAACAGATGGTTAATCTTATGAGCTGACTTAGAGATCTTCATACCCGTGAGCTGCCTTGTAGATTCATAGTAGTTTAAAGCACGTGAAAAACCTTCCATGGAAAGGATGAAAAAATACAGTGATAATGGATCTCCTTGAAGAATGCCTCTAGTAGGTTTAAAAACTTTAGTTGGGGAACCATTAAGCATGATTTCTATTTGATTAGTGCTGATGCACTGATGATTAAGCTGGTAGAATTTCTCCCCAAAACCAAATCTCCCACACTTAAAAGACTTATATCCGTTCAGTAGGCAAAAAATTGATATGTGAATAAACTCAATAAGCCAAATCAAGCATGAGATTCAAAAGTCGGTTGTCACGTAATCTGAAAATTGATATGTGATTCAGCATTTAAATTATTATTTTTAATTTTTTATTTTAATTATATAGGAAAATTTATTTAAAAAATAAAAGAATTACAACTTGTTTAGATCGGACCGAATGGATAATTCTAACCATTCAGGCCAGTCTTGACCAACACTTATATTCTTAGCAAACTTTAGAATGGAATCAACAACACTATTTATGTCACTATGAGAATAGACACATTACCAGGAATCAAAATCATAAAGAGTAACTAGAGCATTATTAATCAGATTGTAAGTTGTCCATTTCACTAATGAGTCTTTTCCATTTACTGCACTTATGACATTTTGGCAGTCTCCTTCAAGTTACACTTTGCGCAGTCCTTTGTCTCTGGCCAATTGAGCAGCTGCTAAGAATATTTTTGCTTCGGTTTGTTCAGGATAATTTGTTGTAGTTGGACATCTTTTAGCTCTAGTACAAGAACCTATAATATTTATATATATTATACCTATTATAGATACACCAAATGTTTTTATAAATGAAGCATCAAAATTAATCTTTTCAACCGATGGTAATGAGGTTTTCCAAGTATGGTTAATTTGACTTGGAACAAACACTTGGTTTCCTGCATAACTAGGTTGCAAGCTCTTCTTTCAGTCATTTATATGGCTTTTAATTTTATCTACAATAACAACCTCATTGATGTGGATATTATCAAACAATTTTGAGTATCTTATTTCCCAGAGATGCCAAGCTAAAAAGCTAATAGTCTCTAGTACAGTAAAATCATGTATAGAGTTGTTTATACTAAAAAAAAAAACTAGTTATCCAATCATGAAAGCTAAAATTGATGTTCAACAAATGAAAAACATGAAAATCTAGATATCAAATCCTTTTAGAGACATCACAATCCACTACGATATGTTACACAGATTCACTGTAATTCCACACAATACACAAAGATTATTATTGTGGTTATTAAATCTATCAATTATGTCCATAGTTGGGAGGCATCTATGCAGAAATGTTGGATCTTAGGCGAAAACCTATATTTCCAGAAAAACTCCAGTCCATAGTTGGGAGGCATCTATGCAGAAATATTGGATCTTAGACGAAAACTTACATTTCCAGAAAAGCTTCCGATCAATATAAGTATTAGTACCAGAGGGATGCATGGATAGATCACTGTCGAGGATTTCTCTATGAGCTTACTTTACGTTGAACAAACCATTTCTATTTCGTTTCCATCTCAGTTGGTGTTCGTCATATAGAGGAATCCTAATTTCAGTTATATGATTAACAATTTCATCATCAAATAAACATTTGAGGGTGTCAATTTTTAGGTTTTAGATTCAGAGTCAATGAGTTGATCAACGACTTTAACATTTGATGAATAGAAATATGAGGAAGGAGGATAATCTATTTTTGGAATATAATTGTCTTTCCAAATGGAGATAGACTTGCCATCTACCACTTCCCAAATATAGTGCGTATGGACAGTTTCCATACCTTGGTGGATACCCCAGATCCATGAGTCATTGCTAAAGCTACAAATATACAAAGGGTTGGAATTTTTAAAACATTTTGCTTTCAAAAAAAATCCACAAAGCATATGGTTGGTCAATCATCCTCCAAGAAAGTTTTGCAAGAAGGGATTGATTGGGGATATCAACTCTCTTGATTTTAAGGTCATCTAGCTCTTTAAGAAGACTGATATCACTTAATTTTTTTGAAATAAAGATCTCTAAATTATAACTCATAATTTGCTTCGACATTTATGTCTAAATCGGTTGTCGTAATATTTTTCATGTCTCTTTTGACCCAAAATTTACTTAATAACTCAAAACATTTTCCTTGTGACTTAATAATTGCATGCTAAATTAAAACATGCCATTACAACCTAAAAAAATCGATATTGTGACCCAAATGTTGTTTTAGTGTGACCCAAACTATTCCTTATGCCCAAAACTTTGCACAATACCTAAATGTACCTTGTGGATCCAAATTTACATGTATCCAAAAATATATGCACCAAACTTGAAATTTGTCTTTAAAACCAAACAACATCCATTGATTTCTCCTTAAATTTCTAAGGTTATCCAAACTCGTAACCCCTATTTTCCTACGATGAACTAAAATATGTTTCATTTACTGAAAGTTTTTCATTTGACCAAGAATTACATATATTGTTACTAAAATTTTGAACTGTAATCTAAAATTTGTCCCGAGACCTAAAATTTGTTACTTGAGCAGAAATCTGCTTGTAGTTTAGAATTACGACGTGAACCAAATTATACCTTATGACCCAAAATATGCAATATGATCCGAAATTAGACATTGTGACCCAAAAATCTGCATGTTAGTTCAAATTTGTATATAAATTTTAATTTTACATCATATTAAAATTAATTCACCATGTGATCCAAAATATGTTAATGACCCACATCTAATACTATCACCCAAAATAAGCTATATGACCCAATTTTTGCTCAATGTCCCAAAAAATACCTTACTAGCGAAGAATTATCCAGTAAGCAAAAATGTGCATTGTAACACAATAAATACTATTGTTTAAATTACAATAAGTTTTTTTTATCTAAACTAAATACCGTTTGGTCGATTAACCTCTTGGATATCTAAGAATTCTACACTCGGTATAGTTGCATAAAACCCCACAGCCCAATACTTGTTGATCTGCTAACTACACAAATACAATGTAGTATAAAGAGCTTATGAACTAGATATATAAAATCATGCGAGAACAAATAAATAATATAAAGGATAATCGACACACATGGATTTACGTGGTTCGGTTGTTAAGTAAACCCACATCCACGGTAATAGTAATAATATTTATGAGGTTACACAAGATAATCTCTCAATCTCTAAAGGTAGGTTGAATTATAAGTATAAATATGAATTTCTAGTCTCAAGTGTTGACTAATATTAATCTTACATATATGGTATTTCTCTCTCTTGTTTATCCTGTCTTGAACATGTACATATGACCTCCTTTTATAGCCCAATTCATGGTCTCGGGTTTCAAATTATCGAGTAACACTTTTCATAATAATTTCGGCCTCGCTACCGATTTGCCTATCTCTACTTGACACGATTTCTAGTTACTTGGTCTTCTCTTAGTTGAATACTTTGACTCTTCATTAAATGCTCCCAACACTCCCTTTGATCTACATCGCTTATTTGCATCTTGCTTTCCATGAGTCTTGATCTCTTTCTCTTAGTAGATTCCTTGGTTATAGCGCGCACGTGGGTGGGATGATTTTGTGTTTCTGAGTCTATATTTTTATACTCAATACATGTCTCGGATGTCATCCACATGTACATCAGATATTTATCCCTCACAGTTTGATGTCTGATCCATGGATGCAACCGAAGTAGAGGATAACGCAGTAAGCGAGGTGGCAACAGTCATTGGAACAGACTAGTGGCGTTCAATAACATGCTCAGCGTAGGATAAGGACCCCCGATTTCCAATTATGATTCAACGATATGTTATGGACATGTCTCCACTATTTACGCTCCCGAACTAATCGCATTTTGCTGAGGCAGAGATCCACAAGTATGCACCCTGCTCGTACATATGCACTTCGGGAAGCATCCTGTTAGTCTCATCTTGGGCCACCAGAGTCCCTTCCCTTACCATCTCCCTGAAATCTAGATTATGAGTTTATAAGGAGAATTTCATCATACCTATCAAAGGTCGCTCAGAAACCGACTCCGAGCCATCAAGATCAATTGCACCATCTGCACTTGCACCACTAGAACCACTTGCAATACCAACATCAACACCAACACCAACACTATCAACATTCCTACTGCCAATAACACTTGCTCTCAATCTCTTTACACCACCCTGCATAAAGTTTCCTTGATGTTTCAAAAAAAAACCAGAGGTAAGTATATATACTCATAACATAACAGATTCAATGTTCTTTAATTACATTCACAACATCATCACCTTTGCGCTTGTGACCCTCATCATCATCATCATCATCACTGCCAACAACTTGAATATATAGTTCAAGGAATATAGAGAGAAACAAAACAATATCAAAACATAAAATAAAAAAAAAATAAAAACAAGAAATAAAAGGTACAAGGAAACAATAAAAGTTACCCTCGAAGGAAGAGCATCGAGTTTGTCGTCCCAAACAAACTTCCAGGGAGCATAGCTGGCAAAATGAGAATGCTCTTGTAAAAGATCATACCGGTATGAATGATCATCATTATATCCAAACACCCAAATCCCACGAATGATGATCGGGATCTTGTACCGACCTTCGGCGCTAGTTTTCCGAAGAAACAAATTAGTTGTTTTACTACTGATAGAGTCGAGATCTTATAACAGCTTCGGCACATTACCGAGAGTCCTGACTCGCTTGATGCCAACATTCCGGTTAAGAGGGTTAGTTCTACTATTCAAAGGGTCACTCTGATAATTCCCAAGAAAATTCTCCATTGAGTAGTCACAAGGAACAAACTCCCCCGAGTTCGGAAATTAAGTGCCCCACCAGCGAACCTTTTATGAAACTCGCGAAGAATGCGATAGAAGTTCCCTGAGTATTACATCACCCCCCGATGAGGAAGACAAGAGGACATCACCTCATAAAAATAAGGGTTTTCGGGATTGTACAACTGAATTGGAAGACCAACCTTTAATTGACCAAAACTCAGCATTATCTTATCAGCAGACCACTGGCGGTTTTGTACTACTACTGACACCATTTGGGAAAAGAACTTGAAAGCTTCCAAGTAATGTCTTTTGGGGTCATATGGCGATAACGAACAGGAGTAGCATCACCAGCAACATGTGCAGAAGAAATAGTGGAGACAACTCATTTTCCATCAGACCTAAAAAGGTTGGGGGCGGGGGGAAATATCAGAAAAGGAAAGTTCAACAGAAAGGATATTAACATGCAAAAATGTTAGAAGAAACTTGTCTTTTGGACTTGGCGGATGGATATTTTAAAGACATCTTGACAGAGAATGATGGAGCAGATAGTAAACAGAAAAGGAAGCAACAAGAAGATAAAGAACAATGAGAAGACAAAAAGACTGGAGAAGAAGAAAACAAAAGAGAATAAATAAATAAATATGGAGCATAATGAGAAAATCTTCTTAAATAAAGCGTATTTTTAGGAAACTCAACAGACGTGGGTAATAATCAATGATAAAGTGAAGAAAGTGGGGCTACTCAATGACGCGGGTGGATGCATGGCATAATTACTGGGATGTGATTGAACACAACGGTCAGGGAAGTTTTATTCTCATCGTACCCCCATCCCGATAGGAAGAAAAGAGGCAAATTGTGAGGGATAAATATCTGATGTACACGTGGAGGATATCTGAGACATGTATTGAGTAACGAAATATAGACGAAGAAACACATAATCATCCCACACACGTGCGCGTTATAACCAAGAAATCTAATAAGAGAAAGATATCAAGATATATGGAAAGCAATATGCAAATAAGCGATGTAGATCAAAGGGAGCGTTGGAAGCATTTATTGAAGATTCAGATTAGTAAACTAAGGTAAGACCAAGTAGCTAGGAATCGTGTCAAGTAAAGATAGGTAAATCGGGTTGGCTGAGCAGTACAACCAGAACCGAGCCCGAGATCATTATGAAAAATGTTACTCGATAACTGTGAAACCCGATACCATCAATTGGGTTATAAAAGGAGGTCACATGTACATGTTCAAGGCAGGCTAAACAAGATAGAGGAATTCCATGTGTAAGATTAACATTTGTTAGCACTTTAATGTAGAAATTCATATTGATACTTATAATCAACCTTCCTTTAGAGAGTGAGAGATCATCTTGTGTAACCTCATTATTACTATTACCGTGGGTGTAGATTAATTAACAATTGAACAACGTGAATCCTTGTATGTCGATTATCTTTTACATTTTTTATCTGTTCTCATATGATTTTATACATCTACATTATAACTTTTATATAATAATAAACTTGGGACCAGAAAAATTATTATTTTAAAAAGATATTATATTATCGATAATATAATAAATTATTATTTTATAGTTAAATAATATATTATTATTTTAAAGAATAATTCCTAGCTTGGTGGTTGAATAATAATTGTACTTTAAGTACAATATCAATTAATTTTGTAAAGATTATATTATTGACTAATCGCAATACATATACAAGCACTCCAAGTATCATTCACACTTCAACATTTCTTGTTGCAATACAACAACGTGATTCCGGGTCTTTGAGTGCACTACAAACTATTAGGGATGAAATACAACTTGATTTAAATTTTAAAGAAAAACAAACCAATATTAAATCATATTTTGAAAATTTTAATATGTATGAAATTAATTTTTTATTTTTCTAGTAATATTATTATTTTATATATTTATTTGGGATCTATTAATACTTAAGGAAACTTTTGAAACGTTTTTTTTTTTATGATTTTATCGAATTTATTATTTTATACCTAAAGGCCTGAGTCGGGACCAGGAAATTTTATTATTTTAACGAGATTATTATATTATCGAGTATTATTTTAAGGAAGTTATATTGTAGTTTATAATCTCTTTATATTACATCGATCTATGTAGTTAGACCAGTGCAGTCGATTTCGGCCGATATGGCCAAAATATCGCCGGTTTTACCTGTATCGGGTCTCACCCGATACGAAACAGTCTATACCGTTGGACCGGTTTTTGTCCAAAAATATCGGCCGATACGGTTTAACCGAAATGGCCGAAATGGACCGGTACGGTCGAAATTAGGGTTTTCAATAATAATAATAATAATAAAAAATCCTTATCCTTGTTCTAGGGTTTTCAATTGTTACTCATATTTTTTATGGTATTTTAGAAAAATGAGTACTAGTTTTATATCTTAATAGGTCAAATATGGAAAAAAAAACGTTTGATATAATAATTATAGGTATAAAATGTGTGGACCGATATTTGCCGATATTTAAAACCGAAATATCCCCGATACAAAAGTATATCGGTGTATCGCTCTCGTCCGATACAAACCGAAATCCGATATTAACTACATTGAGTTAGACCAACGAATATTGGTTGTGGGGTTTTATGCAACTACACGCAGAAATAAACACCTTTCTTGTTTGTCTTTTCTACAAGGGGAATTAAATAGATTTTGTGGGTTGACATGTGAAACTTCGAATTTCAATTTTCTTTTACTAAAGATAAATTAAAAGTGAAATTAGAGAATCAATCATGTACTTAAATATTTTTAGAGTATTATAAACTATGTGTCACGTTACGAAGAAGATAGAGATGAACCTATGAAGGGACCAAACAAGAATATGGGTTGGACAGTTTTACTAAAAACAAGATAGAGATTTTTGTCTTGCTACTTAATTTATCTTGTTTTTAAGAGGTTAGGTCGACTATAACCCTAGTTAGCAATTCGGCAGTTGGTAAAAATTCAGACCGATAAAAGTACATGTACTAGTCGTTTGAGCAAACTCGATCAACTATACGGTCAATTATCTAACATTCAGAATAAATTCGTAAATATGTTAATCCGCGTTTAATATATTAGACATATATGAATCTGACACATATTAAAAGAGAAGAAAAGATCTTTTAAGATAATATTTGTAATGATTTTAAGGTTTAAAGGATGTATACAACATTGTTTATAATTATTTGGTAGTTCACTGGTTTGGTGTCTAAGGTAGTAAACCATGTGGTTGTGAGTTTGAGTTCGATTAAACAGTCGATTGATTGGCTAATTCACATACTTTTCCAATAAATCATGAATTTAGACAAATCTTTGAAATATACGGGAAGTTCCCGTATAATTCTTGAATTGCTAACTAAGACTATAACTTGTGACGGATTTAAAATCACAGTAAAACAGGTAATCATCGTAAAATAGTAGATATCAAAATCATGTGCATGAATGTAAACTTTAACATGGAACCACGTAAATTTTTGCGTGGTTGATATCTTAGTCTGTTTTTCGGTTATTGCGTAATTATTTATTTCATGTAGTTATTGGCTTTTAACTGTTACGATCACCTTGTAATTATTAGAAAATTAATTGTCACATGATCAAATAAAAACGATGTGTGGTTGTGCTCATTTCGAGTGGAGAGGGCCCATTAGTTTGAGAAGCGCCAAGGATATAATGTTAAGTCTATTGTTAGGATCTACGGACTGTCGGAACCACTCCGGGCCCGACCATATAGTACCGATATTGTCCCCTCTTGACCACCTTGGGGTTAGAGGTGTAGGGTTTTATCCTAACAGGCCTCGGTGCTATGTAAAGAGAGAGTCTAGCTTATTAATCTCTATATGGAACTCTGTTTTCTCCATGTTGGACTATTCTTAGGTATCACATGTGTGTTTCATCGAGCCACATACACCAACAATCTCCACCTTGGTGATATTAAACCACCTCACCAAATCAATCATACTCCACCGTATAATTGTCATACTATGATGTTACCCATCGAACATGATTACTGTCACTATGCACTATTGAGCCATACTCCACCTGAGTTAATGGGTGATCTACACTAACTCCAAATAGAACATTATAGCATTTTCTTTCTCACCCTGAGCCCTGCTCCATCTGAGTTAATGGATGACTCCACTAACTCCACTAGAATCCCTTGCTCATTTTGGGCCTTGCCTGCTCCACTTTAAGTCTGGCTCCATTTGCGCCTTAAACCGGGTGACATCCATAACCACATATCTGCTCGACTTCCAATAGTATCCCCACCCGAGCTCTAATACCAGTTTTTATGATTTACGGACTATCGGGCCCACTCTGGTCCCCACCATATAGCACCAATAATGTCCCCACTTGACCACCTTTGGCCGCAGATGTGGGGTTTTATCCTAAAAGGCCTCGGTGCTATGTAAGGAGATAGTCTAGCTTATTAATGTCCGTATGGAACTTCGCGTACTCGATGTGGTAATATTCCTAGCTATCACATGTGTGTTTCACCGAGCCACACACACCAACAATATGATACCAGTCGCCAGGATTTTACCTCTAAAAGAATTGTTATAGACAATCACTTCGGGAACTGACAAAACAACTGAATATATGATCTTGGAATGATAGGGTGAATAATAAGTAAACCAAGCACAAACAATAGCAAAGAACGAAAAAGTAAATCAAACTCACAAGACAAGCAAGATTTATATTGGTTCAACAATATATACAATGTGTATATACTGTCTACGTCCACTTTGAGACGCACTAACTTCAATCCACTATGAATCAATTACAAACGTAGAACACCTTTGTGGAATTCTAGAAAACCATTGGTTGTACCGTAGCAATTACGTGAGACGATCACCTTGTATCTTTCTCCTCACTAATTGACTCACCACAAAACCTAGCTTTTCTCTCTAAAGCTAACACAAGAAATCTCTCACCGATTTATCTATGTATTCATAATATAATCTCTACATGGCATAGTACCTATTTATATAGTTACAAACTTGGCCACCAAGAATCCCTGTCTAATATTGAGAAACACCTTTCATATGTTATACAAATCATAAAATAGGAAATACCCCTTTAGGTTTCCACCTAGCCCTAGGAAACCCAAACCCATTCCTAAAAATAAGTCTTCAATATACAACAATCTCCCACTTTGGAGACTTACTGTATAATCTCCGATTCTCCCTTGCCTTGATCTTCTTATCAACTTGGATTGTCAGTGTTAATCATCTTCCTTGATGCAGCTCCCCTCCCAGATCCTTACTCTGAGAGACCAACTAAAGCTTTAGCTTGTCTGATGTAACTCCCTTGGTAAACATATCAGCTGGATTCTTAGACCAATAATCTTTTTGAGTTTTAAGTCTCCTTCTTCTAAGAGATCTCGAATGAAATGGTAATGGATATTAATATGCTTTGTCCTACACTACAAAAATAATGAGTTCTAGTGACGCCAAGAAACCGTGGCAGTTGATCAAAAATCCGTGGAAAAAAATAATTTGCCACGACAAGCTTGTCGTAGCAAATAGTCCCATGGCTAAAACTATTTGCCACGTCCACAACCACGGTTTTCTGTGCGTGACTAATGATACGTGGGCACTTGTCGCGGATCATTTCATGGATGATTAACCATTGGAAATCACTTGTTTGGGATTATTATCCACGATGTTTTCAGTGGCTACTGTTCCGACATCATTTGCCACAGATTTCATTGTTTGCTGGTGCTGCATTATGTCTATTCAGCGATATACCTTTGTAGTAGTTGATAGCAGTGATTGACAACATGAATTTACACAAACCATTCCAACGGTAACATTAATTCATTCATTCAAATATCAAAAATAAAAATACTACAAGGTCTTCTTACTGATTACATTGAACAAAGGCAAATAAGAATTACAAAATTTCAAAGTCTAGTACAAGTTTCCAAAGAAAAATTAATTGAACATGGAAAAATAAAAGATAACAATTATAAATTTATAACATGGATGCTTTAACATTTCTTACTTCCAAAGTTTATCAACATATGTATACATCTTCCAACATAGCCTTGGACTATAAATCTTTCAATAAAACCTGCGACATAAAAAACATCAAGTTTGACATCAATGACAGATAGAACAACAACAACCAAGCCTTTAGTCCCAATCAATGACATATAACATAAAAAATAATATAGTATATGCCAAGAAACCGTGTCATTGTGGGTGATTGTAGCTATTTCCCCCCAAGGAAATAAATAGTGTGAGTTAACTAGGACTGATAGTTCGCAACCTCAACTGCAATTATTGAAGTCTAGATTGTAAATTTCCCAAATTAAGTTAAGCACCTGATTCTTGTTAACATCAACCTGAATACCATTTTCCAACCTCGTCATTACTTCAGAGGTTTACCTACCCACAGAGATAACCAAATATGATTAAATTTACTACAACATGATATCAAGATCAAAGAAGAGGGGGAAAAGGAAGCCCGTTGAAAATATGAAAAACCATCCTTAGAATTAAGTAAATAAGGAACAGACGTGAGTTTGGAAACTCACCATGTATGGGACAGGAGCATCCAAGAAGTGCAACATGTCATTAGGAAAAACCTGAAATTGCATCGATGGTGTAAGAATCGAGATAGTCTAACCTCAAATTTTTTGCGATACTATACATCAAATGGTTGTTCAAAATAACAAGTAAAAATAACACATACCGGTATTAGAAGGCTCTGCCACCGGAAGGGTTGTATTAGTGGAATAATTGACTGAACTAAAGCAGATAAGATTCCCTGTAGAGAAAGGCATAGTAGAAAATTTCATTCATAATGTAGTATAGTCTATGTAATAGGAGTGAGAAGGGGACTGAGATAGTGATTCTACTCTGCTCAAGCAAAATATTGATAGAAGTTGTAGAAGAAATCCTACAAACAAGATGATTTTTGTAGACAATAGATGATAACAATTTACATTTGTCCTTGAACGTAGGGTTCTCGTTATGTTGTAAGTTATGAGTTGATTGTGGGCTTAAAAGTTAATTCTGTTATTTTTCTCTAGCAAATCCTATACTATTTTAATAAAGTAAAAAAGAATATTCAACTGAAAAACCCAAAATCATTTTGATTACAGGAAACAATACATACCAGATTAGAGCAAACAACCACAATTTGCTTCTCCAAGAGTGCCGCAACGAACATGGTTAACACCTAAAATGCAGCACAAATCAATAAATCATATAGCTGGAGCAGATGTTAAGCAAAGTAAGCAAACTATTTCTTTTTACATTACAGGAATGCTTTAGACTTACCAGGATTCTACTATGAGTTCCAGTACTACTCTTTTACTATTTCCTTTTGAGAATTGAACATCTATAACAAGTAATGAGTGGAAATGATCATATGCCACATGAGACGTTCAGAACTAATACACATGTCATCAAGACACGATATATTTTGTTAAAAAGAGTTTACAATGGAATTAACTTCTCTACACTTGCATGATTATTAGAAAGTAGAAAAATGTAAAACCAACATAACATGGAAGCTCCAGGATACACATTAACCATTCTACAGATTCTTACATTATCAAGTTGCAAGGAGCCACATATGCATGCAACAACCCATATGGATAAGGCGGTTGCCTCCTCATCTGATGAGCGGGCATTTGTGCCTGACATCAAGAGAAACGGCTAATAAAAATTAGCCATGTTTACTGTAAATGAATATTAAGTGGATGAACATGTGACCAAAATACTATATTTGTGATACACCTCGTGAGAATACTTCTCACTGATATTACACTACTCATTAAACCTGGAATTTTTTACTTGTCCATGAAGGAAAAAAACATTTTTTATTCACCTCACAGAATGGAAAACATAGGTGCTAGTGTGCTACATCTAGCAAGAATATACTGTGACAGATTAGACCAGTAAACCACTGTTACAACAAAAACTACCTATTCTTGCAAGATAATTTTTTTTTACACCTAACTAGACAACTGTCATGCTATTGATTCATTTACACATATCCCTCACACATGGTACAACAAAAAATATAATATTGCATAAACCAATTATTCATTCTACGCATCTAAAACAACATAGATTAGCATGATACAAATACTAACATAACATCATTAAACAAGAAACATAGTGACCCCCTAGATTCCAATTTTGTATGCAGTTAAGTTAGAGAACTCCCATGTTCTTCATTCACGGTCAAATTAGCATATCAATCCTTTGAAACACAGCCTTAAAACATGATATAAAATAATGAAATCCACAATGTACAGCCGAAAACAACATGAATTAGCGTAATACACAAACATTATCTCTAGCATGCTTAAACTACAAAATCGAACATAAACCCTTGATTCCAAGTTGAAGTACATAGTGGGTTTTTGCTAGGAAAATTACTATTGATATTGGAATCATATGTCGTGTGGATAAACAAAGATCCAATAGATCTAACATGAGCAAGAACTTTAACTGGGATTTTAAAACCAAACTCAAAGTTTGGATTTAAAAGAAACTCAATAATATATGCATAAAAATCGTACCAGAAAATCATACGAACAAGTGATCAAATTTCTTACCATCCAGTATAATTCGAGTTAAAAATCGATGAAATCTTGCAGAGAGGGAAGAAATTGTGGATTTCCTTAATCCAAATCTGATCAAATATCAGAAAATAGTTCAAACTAAAGAAGATAAAACTATTAACCAGTGTAAGAAAATTGAAGACCGATGTACAATTAGGTTAATTCATATAAAATGAACTAGTACTGCTTTAAACCCTAATTTCATAAAATCAAATCAAGAAGAACTAATTATACACAATCCCCAACTTCCTTGAAAATTTGTCTTCTCTGTATAAAGAGCTTCAAAGTATTGATTTTTTTTTTTTCTTTTAACATGCATAATCGAAGAGAGTAGGGGAACAAGGAGAGTTGAGGGGGAACTGGGGGGTTATTTATCGCAGTGGGATCGTGGAGAATTCTATGGATTACAGTTGAGATAATATTAGATGAGCCATTCTTATCTTTATCCCGAAACAAAAAGCCCATAATACCCCCGACCCACCATGTCGTTAGTAGAAGTCATTCGCTAGAGTAATAACTTATAAACATGGACTCGTAGCAAATTCTTATCTGGCCGTAGCAAATAACTAATCGATTGCCACGAGTATAAATTAGGCGTGGCAAATATGTGATCAATAGCCACAGATATACGAATCCGTGGCAATAGGGTCGTAGCTAAAAATCATTATTTTTGTAGTGCTAGCATGATAAGATGAGTTCTTGGTTAAGTGAATAGCACTTTGACTGTCACTATGTTGAACATTATCCCGTTATTCCTTACCTAACTCGGTTAATAAACCTTGTAACCGTATCATTTTCTTGCTCGCTTCTGTCACTGCTACAGCTTCCGTGATAGACAATGTCACCAACTTCTGTAACCGTGAGTTCCAACTCACTGCAGCTGACCCCATAGTATAAACATAACCGGTTGTACTTCGTCTTTTGTATACATCACCTGCGAAGTCTATATCCACCTAACCCCTCAAGATAGATCCACCTCTTCCATAACACAATGGTACGTTTGTGTTACCTCTCAAATACCTGAGTATCCACTTTACTGCTTCTTAATGTTTCTTACCTGAGTTTCTTACAGTGACGAAGTTAGATTTTTTAATTGGGTGGGACATATTATTATAGTTGGTTAAAAAAATATAGTCACACTTTTATTATTAATTAAAATTTTAAAAAAAAAAACACTAATTTTGTTCAAAATTATTTAGCAACAGTTATATTTGTCACAAACATTGGTAAAAAAATACGTGTGACAAAACAATTTAGTAACACTTATAAATGTGACAATTAATTTTAATACTAAAAATTAAAAAATTAGGTGGGTCCAAGGACCCATCCACCTCACATGTGGCTCATTCCCTGGTTGCTTACATATCTACTCACTACTCCCACTATATGTGCAATATCCAGTGTCGTGCATACCATAGCATACATTAAACTCCCAATAGTTGAAGAGTATGGTACATTAGCCACGTGTTCCTTTTCTTCATCTGTCTGTGCACACTACAAACTTGAAAGATGAATATGACTTCCAAGTGGAGAACTGGCTGGCTTAGCATTTTCCATACTGAACCTCTTCAACACTCATTCAATATATTCAGCTTGACTAAGTATAAATGTTACGTTAGCTTTGTCTCTTGTGATTATTATACCAAGAATCCGTCGTGCTTCACCAAGATCTTTCACAACAAACTCACTTGCTAATTGTTTCTTCAAGATCTCAATTTTCTGTTGAGATGTTCCATCTACCAACATATCATTTACATATAGTAATAGTATGATGTAGTCAGAACCATACCTTTTGAAATAACAACAATGATTAGCTCTGGTACCAATTGAAAGGTCCTACGGAAGCTACATAGTACCGATAATGTCCCCACTTTCACCACCTTCGTTCGCAGGTGTGGGGTTTTATCTGAAAGGCCTTGATACTATGTTAGGATATTCCAACTTATTATCGTTGGCGATATCCAGAGTCATCTCACCAACCATCATCATACGATCACCCATTATGCAACTTCTTGAGGTACACCTTGATCCTTTATGTTTAGGACTCCACATTGATTGGCACCATACCGGGTGTATTGCATGCCAACTCAATCGAACCGTACACGATCATCGTCCATATGCTACCGTCGAACTTAATTGTAGTCATATGCGACCTTGAGCCTTTGCATCCCCCACATGAGTTAGGTTCCACTCTAACCTCATCTTCGAGCTTGCTCCACCTGAATTAGAGAGAGTGTGATCTAACTCCACCATGAGCCCTAGCTCCATCTTGGCTTGCCTTGCTCCTCCTGAGTTAATGTTCTGCTCCACTTAAGGCAATGTTCCACTCCACTTAAGGCATTAACTCCATCATGCGTACTACATCCGCTAGTTAGGATTGACATCCATAACAACTCGATCTCTTAGTAGCCCTAGCTCTGATACCAATTGAAGGATCCTACAGACGTTACATAATACCGATATTTTTTCCACTTTAACCACCTTGATTGCAGGTGTGAGGTTTTTATTTAAAAAGTCTCGGTACTATGTAAGAGAGAGTCTAACTTATTAATTTCCATATCAAACTTCGTTTATTGTATATGAGACTATTCCTACCTATCACGTGTGTGTTTCATCAAGCCATGTACTGATATCTACTTTATCTGACAAAATATGAACCCGCTTGTGAAACAACTGATTGAAGTGTACCTATAGGGCCATGGGCAATGTTCTTTATCTCTTCCTACTGATTAAGTGAATATTCACGACCAAAAGAAAGAAAGAAAAACTAAAATGAATTATTTGGAGCTTTTCCACATATGACAAAAGGGTTGTAAGTGATTCCTAACAAGGTGGCCACCAATTGCTTGACAAAAACAAATAATCAGGTAAGTAATGCAAATGCAAAAGAAAAACAAACAATCGTCCAACTAAGGCAGTCAAGGTTTGATGATCCAGTAATAATGTGCGCGTGGCACTTATAAGGCTAACCTCTATCTCATCATCGAGTCAATCTGAACATTTAATTTTTAAAGTAAGATTCGATCCATATCAAATCCAGCAAATGTGCATAATTGGTATGCTCATCTGGTCATCATCTCATTCTTATCTACTTTAATAATTTTAATCATATCCAAAAATGGTTAGGTAGTGATGTTTTTTCTAACCCATCATGGCATAACGTGTCACCCACGTTTTACAAAAGAAATGTATCATTTTGTCTGTCCCAGTTGGCTCACTCACTTTTTAACTAATTAGGAATTTAATAGAGTTGGCTCAGACTCAGTCACTTAATGGACTTGGCTCAAACGCTGGCTAACCAGGAACTCAACTAGTACCTACTAATATCGACAAGAGCGATTTGAATTCACTTGACTCGGTTTAGCTTCTCTTATCAAACCCATTTGACTCCGATTAGCAGTCACACCCACTTTTACACTTGGGTATTCAACACTGTCATCCGTCACTGTTTTGTTCGTTAGTTTTAACCTAACGGCGGGTAAGACCCTTACGTCACCCAAAATCCTCGTTTTACTCAGTTCCAGTTCCTACTTGAATGCAACTTTCCTTTTCACTTAGTTCCAGTTCATACACCGAGCACCAAACAGTGGTTCCCCTTTCCCTAAAGCATATACTCATTATCATACAGGACGGAGCCAAATAAGAATAGATAGGGAACTGCCATACACGACGATCATTTGCCGGCTAAGAGAGCCCATCTTTTCACATAAATCATTATAAATTTGTGCTTTCGTTCATTATTTGCGTCAAGGCGTTAGAAATCTTCCTAGCTTCGCCACGCCAGGTGACCCATGGGTTCCGTATCCGAATCGAGTGGGAGCCCTAGTAAACGTCATTTCCACACTTCCTACCCAAGCTTTTCGGTACTAAAACTGTTTCTGGTTCGAAAAGTTAGTTACACCACCAACAGATATGGAACACCAAGAAGAAATTACGTGTAGAGTGACATGAGGATACACGTGTCGCTGACCCGCATTATTACGTTATCTGTGAACAGAAAAAGCTAAAAAGCAAGACGCTTCCTATTTGCTGATCAGAATCCAGATTACAGACAGAGGCAGGCACCCCCACCATTACATCAGCACCACCAGCGGTGGCTTTTGTTTAGTCCTAAACTTTTTCATAGACACTTGCAGAGAAGCATATAGGTAGAGGTTCTGTTTCTTGATTGCAGTTATTGGAATCTTTCTTTATAATTAGAAAACCAAGAAGAAATATCACATCTCTGCGTGCAAGAGTAGTTTTAGAGACAGAAAGAGGTTGCTAAATAAATGGGGAGAAGCAGCGGCGGATAGAAATAGAAAAGATGGAGTTTTGGCCAGAGTTTTTAGCAAGTAGTTGGGGGAAAGAATTTGTTGCAGGCGGGTTTGGAGGTATGGCAGGAGTTGTATCCGGTTATCCATTAGACACTCTCAAGATTCGTCTTCAACGACCTTCTTTTAGTAATACAGCAACAAAGTCTGCTTTTGGAGTGTTAGTAAATTAAAGAAGCATGACACGTGGAAGAAGATCAAGTTAAGAAGCAACCAGATTAAAAACGGGTGAGAAATATAGGATCATTATTAAAGATATCAAATTTCAAAAAAGAAAGACACGAAACGTTTCCTGACATATGAGCGATGAATCGCATGAATGACACATAAGATCGAGAAAGCGGAACACCCTCGAACAAAACAAACAGCATTAAATGATAACTGATCGGGAAAGTAAAAAGTTATTATTACTATATTATTTTAGGATCGAGAAAGTACAATGTAATAATTACTCTATTGACGAGAAAGTAAATTGTAATAATTACTCTAACATTTAAATGATCGAGATTACAGAAGTCTTTAAAGATAAGGAAACACGCGTCGAACATATAAAGCATCGAATCAGGAAGTAATTAAAAGTGATATGTCATCTATATGATCGCACCAAGTAAAAGACAAAATACAAGAACGATAGATACATCGAGACAAGATGGATCGGCCCAAAGAAGAAGTGATCCAGAAACGATGACCAGGCTATAGAAAATGACACGTTGCATAAGAGCGACCCAGAAAGATGGATCTATAAATAGAAGAGATCAAACAACAAGGAGGGGGACGGAAAATAGAGAGAGAAAAAGACCAGAGAGAGAAAAGGAGGAAAGAAATTTTTAGGTACGATCCTATGGGAAGTAATGATATAATGTATTTCTGTATTGAAAGGAATTTTTTGTAACCAATTTTATAAACCCAGAAATTACAAAACCTGGATGATTAATTGTATTGAGTTTAGAAAATTTGGAAAAGTATGATTCTTTATTACATAAAAGAATGTTTCTCTATTGTAAGTTTACATTTATTTAACTTGAATCCAAGAGTTTGATTGGTTGTTTAGCTGAAAGGATTTTTTGGCTTAAACAATTTGGCGCTAGAAACAGGGACGAAAAAAGGATTTATCCTACCTGATAAATGAAAAAGGGATTTAATAAAAAAAAAAAATGATGAATCATCTAGGAAAGAAATTTTTTTTTTTTTTTTTTGTAAGAAAAGATGGGAAAATTTAATTTTGCAAGATGTGAAAAGTAAGGCTTATTTATATAAGTATGTTTTATTAACATGAAAAATACCTTGTGAGGAACAAAATAGATAAAAATATGAAACAAAAATTTTTTGAAGAAGGAAAAGCTGGATTTGTAATAGGGAAAGTTTACAGTTAAAATAATAATTAGAATCTCTTATGATTTGATAGATAAGAGTTCATTTGACTAATTTTCTGAGAAATTTTTAGATATCGAGGAAGGAAAACGATCGAGAAGGCAAAAGATAGTGAAGAAACAGCAAATTCTAGAAAATATGTCTCAAGACGCGAATTCTGGGAACCAAAATAGTAATGAAGGCTTGGAAAATAGACTAGAAGAAGGGAGTGATTCAGGACAACAACAAAGTATTGAGGGAAATCATACCCCAAGTCAAGAATAGATGTCAAATACTGTGGTTCAGAATTTCTCTTCAGATCATGAGAGTTCTCGAAGAAAGACACGACAAATACAGGACCTATTAGAAGAAATAAAGGAAATAAGAAAGGAACAAAGAGCAAGCAACCATCAAATTGAGTTACTAGCAACCGAAAATCAAGTTTTAAAAGATGTAATTCAGCGAGAACAAAGACCAACTGTGACTGGAGTACGAAATCAGGAGCCAATGTCGAGTAGACAAATATCAAGAAATGAACAGCGGAATCCAGATCAAAGAATAGTGTTAGCAGGATCGACATCTCGGGTAAGAAGACAACAGGAAAATGACTTTCAACGAACCCAATGGGAAACATGTTTGGAAGCGATGGAACAAATGAAGGAGGAAATTAAAGGATTAAAAAATAAAGAGGGGGGAAGGATAGAAGAGGTATTGAAAGAAGCAAAGCGAACACCGTTAGCGCAACATTTAACGCGCGTGTCATTACCAAGAGAATATAATATTCCAGCGTTCGAATGTTACGATGGAACCAAGGATCCAACATCGCACTTAAAGTATTATAACCGAGTAATGACGCGATGGGACGGTCATGAAGCGATCATGTGCAGATGTTTTCCGTTAAGTTTAACAGGGACAGCATTATTATGGTACGACAGATTACCGGAAAATTCTATCAATAATTATGCACAACTGGCCAGAAAATTTTTAGAGGCATACATGTATAACAGACCAATTGATTCAGGGGAGGACAGACTTTATTCTTTAATGTCATGGCCAGAAGAATCGATCCGATCATATACAACTAGATGGCATTCAATATGTCAAGCAATAGGTGATTTAGACCCTATGACAGCTATAAACCATTACAAATGGGGGATTGTAGATCGGAAGAGTCAGCTCTTCGTTGAAATCCATCGAAATAATCCAAAAACTGAAGGCAAATTGAGAGAAATAATAGAAACATGTGCAAGACTCCAAGATATACAGGATCAAGGATCGAGAATTAATTCTGAAAATCAAGGAAATACAAGGAGAACAAATTCAGTTGAAGAATTACCAGAACAGAAAAGGAAATGTCCTCCAAAAGTTGAATCAAAAGAATCAAAACATCCTCGACAAGGGAATGGAAAAAATTTTGCTCAACAATTTCGAGAAAGAACTTTTACCAAGCTTAATGTTTCATATTTCAGGTTATTCAACATTTTGAAGAATCGACCAGGTTTTCAATGGCCAATAACAAAGGGAAATCAACCGGAACATACACAACACTCCAAAGACTATTGTGAATACCATAACTACAAAGGACATACAACAGACAACTGTAGAAATTTTATAACATTGGTACAAAGAATGGTCGATGCTGGAGAATTGAAGGAATTTGTTCAAAAAATTGAACCATCAGAAAAATATGAAGGCAAAGCAATACATATTCCATATAACAAACAGACAATTAATATGATTTCATGTGTGGAAAAGTGTGATACAGATTTGAATGTAGCAATCAACAAGAAGTTGTGCAAGAGAATTCGGAACCACGAGGCCTTTAGAGTTCAAGGAAGGCAAGTAGAATTATGGGAGGATTGGATGGCACATCCATTAACATTTTCTGCACAAGAAGTAAATCAAGAAATTGAAATGCATAATGACCCTCTTGTGTTGACGTTATTGATATCTGGTTGGAATGTCAAGAAAATACTCTTGGATGGGGGCAGTTCATTAAATGTGATGTTCTACAATACATTTTGTAAAATGGGTTTTAAACAAGATCAACTCATCACTTCACGATTTGTCATTTATGGATTTAATGGAATATCGTCCAAGCCAAAGGGAGAAATTGATCTTGAAGTATCGGCCGGACCGATCAACATTCTGACAAGATTTAGTGTTGTGGATGCACCATCCCCGTACAATGCTATAATTGGAAGACGATGGGTTCATCAATTAAAGGGTGTAGTATCAACTTATCATCAGTATCTACGATTTCCAACACCACGAGGAGAGATGGAGATAAAGGGTGATCAAGAAGATGCTAAACTTTGTATAATGGCAGAGACAAGAATAAATGAAGAACGGGAGCATTTACAATGTAAAAAGAAAAAAGAATCAAGAATTAAAGCAAAGGAAGAGGAAATAAATCAATACCTAGAAAAAAATACAAAAAATAAAATAGAAAGTGAAAAAGGAGAGAATAGCAAAAATCAAGAAAATTTGGAAAACCAGCCGCAAAAAGGGGCGATGTAGCAATTAAAGGGAACCCCAACTCCAATTGGGATTCCAAAACCAGTTTTCACCCCAGTAGAGCAAACAAAAATTATAAACATCGGCACCGCAGAATGCCCCAAGCAAGTGCGAATTGGGACGTTAATAAAATCAGATGTGGAACAACAGATAGTCAAATTGCTTTGTGAATATATAGATGTGTTCGCTTGGAGAATAGAAGACATGCCGGGGATCGATCCCAGCATCGTCCAGCATGAATTAAACATACATCCTGATGCAATTCCTTTTCACCAACGGATACGAAAAGTCGCACCAGAATATCATGAACAAGTGGAAAAAGAATTAGCAAAACTTTTAGGTGCAGGATTCATTCGAGAGTACGATACCCTACATGGATTTCTAATATGGTAATTGTCCCGAAGAAGAACGGTGGAGTAAGAATTTGTGTAGATTTCACCAATCTAAATAAGGCATGTCCAAAAGATAGTTACCCGCTCCCAAACATCGACCAACTAGTAGATGCTGTTGAAGGACATGAGATGTTATCATTCATGGATGGACAATCTGGATACAATCAGATAGCGTTAGCAGAAGCGGATCAGGAACATACATCGTTCTTCACTCCACGGGGATTGTATTGTTACACCAGAATGCCATTTGGGTTACGAAATGCAGGAGCAACATATCAACGTTTAGTAGACGCAATATTCAAACCATGGATCGGAAAAACTTTGGAAGTTTATGTGGATGACATGTTAGTGAAAAGCAAGTTATCTGGTGATCATTTGCGAAACCTGACTGAAATTTTTGGTGCACTACGAAAGTATAAGATGAAAATAAATCCAGAAAAGTGTATTTTTGGTGTTACATCAGGGAGATTTTTAGGATATCTGGTTACAAAAGATGGAATTCAAGTTGATCCAGCAAAAATACAAGCAATAACGGATATGCCATCACCAAACAGTATAAAGAGTGTACAGAAGTTAAATGGGTGTTTGGCTGCACTAAGTAGATTTATTGCAAGGTCATCAGAACGATGTAAACCCTTTTTTGATGTACTTAAGAAGAAAAATAAGTTTGAATGGAACGATCGTTGTGAGCAAGCATTTCAAAGTATAAAACTACATCTTGCCACATTACCAGCATTACAAAAACCAGAACCAGAAGAAATGTTAACTTTGTACATAGCAGCAACAGAAAATGCCATTAGTGGAGTAATGGCGCGAACGAATGAGAAAATCGAGAAACCTGTATACTACATCAGCAAGACTTTGAATTCAGCAGAAAGAAATTATACAAAGATTGAACAATTAATTTTGTCAGTGGTATTTGCTACTCAGAAGTTACGCACTTATTTTCTCACTCATTATGTTCGTATTTTAACCAAAGCTCCATTGGAATCAGTTTTAAAGAATACAGGGAAGGTAGGAAGAATAGCAAAATGGAACGCTCAGCTAGAACAATACAACATTGTTTATGAGGTACAAACTGCTCAGAAATCCCAAGTTCTAGCTGATTTTTTGGCAGATTTTCCAATCGAGGAAGAGTATGAAATTCAAGGACTACCGGGGTGTGAAGAAGAAGAACCAGTAGAGATACTAGATTCAAATAGTTCACAACGATGGGAGGTTTTTGTTGATGGGTCGCGAAATAAAGAAGGAGCAGGAATAGGTATCGTGATTACAGCGCCAAAGGGAGAACGTATGGTACACTCATTTCGACTTGAGTTCGAAGAACATACGAATAACATAGTAGAATATGAAGCAGTGGTCCATGCTCTCAAACTCATTATTGAATTAGGAATAAGTGATGTAAGACTCACAAGTGACTCGCAGCTGGTGATTAGACAGATCGAGTTAAAATATCAAACGGTCGATGAGGACTTGGAACGATACAAAAATCTTGTACAAAGTTTAACAGTTTGTATTCCAAATATTATTTTTCGACATCTGTCTCGTGAAAAGAATCGACATGCGGACGCACTGGTATATATCTCATCCATGGTAAATGATCTAAATACTAAAGCACTAAAAATCGGGAGAATATATGAGCCATCCATAAGAGCACAAATATTAAATAACATAGAGGAAGACGGTATCGATGACTCAGCCATACAAAATGCCACATCTCCATCGCAACAAGAAAATGATCAACCAAGTGAGCCAGATTGGAGAGTCCCGATACACCAATATTTACAAACTAAAGAATTACCAACAGATTCTAAAGAAGCAAGGAAAATTCAACTTAAATCAAACAGCTACCAACTTAGAGATGGAATTCTTTATCGACATTCTTTTCTTGGACCATTATTTCGATGTTTATCACGAAAAGAAGGATTACGAATTCTCAAAGAAATACATTACGGAGATGCAGGAAACCATAGCGGAAGACGATCGCTAGCATTAAAAGCCAAAATGCAGGGTTATTATTGGATTTCCATGTTGAAAGATTCGGAAGAAATGGTTCGAAGGTGCGAAGAATGTCAGCGATTTGGTAAGAAAATCAAAGCACCAGCTACGGAATTAAATTCAATACTTAGCCCATGGCCATTTGCAAAATGGGTAGTCGATATAGTTGGACATTAGCTGAAGGCACAAAGAAAAGAAAATACTTAATTGTGGCCACCGATTATTTCACCAAGTGGGTAGAAGCAAAAGCACTAGCGCGAATCAGAGACACTGATGTTTTTACATTTTTATTCGAGAATATCATCTGTAGGTTTGGGATTCCAGCAGCGATAGTTTCTGATAATGGAAAACAATTCCAGGGGAAGAATATCGATATGTTATTTGAAACATATAATAATCAAAAACATAAATCTACACCTTTTTACCCACAAAGTAATGGGCAAGCAGAATCCACAAATAAAACAATTGCAACAAATCTGAAGAAAACATTGGATGGATATTATAATAAGTGGTGCGAACAATTACATAATACATTATGGGCATATAGAACCACGAGAAAAGCTTCAACTGGAGAATCACCATATCTTCTTGCTTATGGAACAGAAGCAGTAATACCAACAGAGGTTATTTTGCCTACAACCAGAACAGAAGCATGGGAGAAAAACCTAAATTCAGATCTCATGTTACAAAAATTGGATGACTTGGAAGAAAAAAGAGAAGTGGCACTCCAAAAAATGGAGAATTATCAAAGGGGATTAGCTCGAGAATACCATAAGCGTGTAAAATCCCGAAATTTTGTCCAAGGTCAATATGTCCTCCGACAAATAACAGAACATCAAAGGGACAAAAGAGTAGGAAAATTCGCACCAACATGGGATGGACCATATGTGATTCAAGCACCGGCAGGACAAGGGTCGTACTATCTTCAGAATTTGCAAGGAGAAATTTTAAAGCATCCGTGGAATGCACAATATTTAAAGCTTTACTATCTGTGAATGATACCACAAAAAGCAGGTACATAGACAATTAATTCATTAATTTCTTTTATAATCACTCCAGGAACATCGTACCATGGAGAATTTTATAATTCCATTAATCCCGAGATGTCATATACTTTGAATCCAGGAATATCATATCTTGGAGATTACCATGATAATCAAAATTCCATTAATCTCGGAATTTCGTATACTCTGAGCGCTCAAAATCAATCCAGAAACATCATATTCTGGATATCGTTGCGATTGACGACATAATCATATACAAAAGGTGAACATTATCCTTAGAGAATTTTATTAACAATGAAATTCTTATCAAGAAGGGGTTCCTAATTATTGGTTTATCAATTTTCAGAGTACAGTTCGGGACCAACCCTGTATCTTACCCCTGGCCCGGGTTTGTTTCGTATGTGTGGGATCTCGAACAACATGATTTGAGGTAAAAAGTACTTCAATTCATGGAACTTAGAAAATCATATGATAGCCAAAAAGATTATTTAATCATATTTTCTTGTGCAGGGAACAACATAAAAGGCAAGTCTAAAAGTTACAAAAGAAAATCTTTGAAAGACACACAAAGTACAAGATGGAGGAGTTAACGGAAAATGAAATTACAAAGAATATAATCAAATATCAGGAAGACCGGATCGAGATGGTGGAGGAGGAACTGCAGGCACAGGAGCGCGCTTATTAAGCACTGAAGGATCGGATTTTGCACGATCTAAAGCAGTATTGAAGGACATCGCAATCTTCGCTTTAGCCTCCTGCCTGACCCATTGAACAAAATCACGCCCAAAGTTGATTTCTTTGTGAAGCTCTTCGATCTTTTGCTGATCTATTGCTACTTGAGCACTAAGATGTGATTTTTTATTTTTCTCTTCACTTAATTGTGCAGTTAATGAATCAATCTCTCGTTCACGAGCAATAATTTTAGAAAGTTCAGTAGATAGTCGAGCATGTAAACTCTCAATTTTTGAGGCGCTAAGAGTCACATTATATTCAGAAGTCTTTAACTCTTGAGTAATCTTTTCCACTGAATCTTTTGCTAAATTAAGCTCAGTTTCTGCTTGTGTTGCTCGATTCTTAGCCTCATTTAACTTTGTCTCCAGTTCTGAAAATACAAGAAAACATCAGACAAATTTTATGATATCAAGAGCTATAAAATCAGGTAAACCAAAAATGTACCTCTGACAACAGATTTAAACTCTAATTCTTTATGAGTTAGCAATTTTACAACTTCTCGATATTTTGATTCTGCTTTATTACGCCTCCAAGTGGCTAAATCAGAACTATCGTTCAGTTGAGTCAGTTTATCTCTAACCACATTCATTTCTTTGAAAACTTCCCTTGCATGGTTATTCAATTGTACCATTCTACGTTCGATCCTAAATAATGTCTCCATATTTTCCACTAGACCTAGTATAAAATTTAAATGTTTCATATAAATCAAGTAGATAAATTAGAAATTGAAAAGGAATGAAAAATAAACCTTGATTTTGATTCTGAAGATTTTGATTGTGATCTTCAATAGTTCGGAGACGATCCTGTTGCTGCTGATATTGATCATTATGTTGATGTTGAAGCTGTTGAAGTTGTTGAAGTTGTTGTTGAAGAAGATCATTTTGCTGTTGTAAATCATCATTCACCTGTTGTAAGGATACATTCTTTTCCTTCATTTCCACTGATTCTTTCCTAAATATCAATCCCATCATGGTAGCTCGAGCCTTATAAAATTTATAACCACTAAACAGACAGTCGTTACTATATTGGAGTTGGGCTAAAGCTTGTTGTGGAAGTGAATATAACGAACTATCGGAAAGAGTCAAAACTTCATTGAAGGTTGGAGGAGGCTTTACAGGAAATCTCTGCTCAAAAACATCACTCTTGGACCATGCATCCAAAGTTTCGTCCATAGGAATCGCACTAAGTGAATCCTTGAATCGAGACATGAAGCCAGAATCAGATTTGATAACATCAGGATTAGATGAAACATTCCAAAGCCCTTGAGAAAGAAACCATTTATATGCTTCTTCTTCATCACCAACTAAATTAAGACCTTCACTGGAGATTCGATCGGAAATAGACTTCAGAGTAGAAGGATCGACACTTGGAAATGAAGTATCGACCTCAACAGCAACAGAAGTAGATCGAACCAAAATTTCAGAAGGAGCGATCGATTCGAGAATTACTTCAGAAGTCCCTTCGACTTCAGGAGGGATCGAACTGGAAGGAGGGATCGAACTGGAAGGAGAGTTTTCTTCTTCAGTTCGATCAATAATGTTAGCTTCTTCAACAATGGCGGTATTAGCTTCAACATTCATATTTTCCACACCACCAATCGGAAGTATCATGGCATTATCCTTCTCCGATGTATTCTCTTCTTCAACATGGGATACTTCATTCACTACATCAACAAGATCATCAATAACAATATCATCTCCCTCTTCTTGAGGAAGGCCAGAAAAAGTTTCCAATGCACCATTATCAGGTACAGGGGAATCAAGCACGAAATCAAAAGGAAGTGGAGAAACGATGTTATAAAAATTGGATGAAGTACCAGAAAGAGGTGCAACCATAGGATCGGATCGTTCCGATACCACTATTTCTGCTGGCATCGAGGAAACTGGAATAACATCGATAGGATCAGACTGATCCAATGGAAGAGCAACAATCGAACTACCTTCTCCCTTATTCAAACTGGAAGCCATCTCTCTTACAACCTCAGTTGAGAGTTCAAGAGTTCTGGGCTTTTTCTGTTTCTTCTCTACTGTGAGAATTAATTTTCGCTTTCCTCTACCCTCAACCGCGGTTTGATCGATTGTTCATTCTCGATGATCTGTCTATTCTCGACGATTTTAATACCTCGATCAGGTGGAGGAAGGGGGATTCCGATGTCCAAAGAAGGGTCGACCTGGAATCAAAAAAAAAAAGTAAAAACATTTAAAAGAAGACATTAAAAATCGATACACTATATCTAAAAGGAATGATATCAACTAAGAATTCCGAACCTTGAAGTCAAATTTGTAATCATCAAAGTTCAATCTCCAGGGGCAATAGTTCGGGAAACAATTGCGAAGATGTTGAATTTCACTAGTAGGGATATCACCATATACCCAAGGTCCCTCGATCAGAATAGGGGTGCGATACCATTTATAATCATGTTCTCGACGAATTCTCTCATTCGAAGGAAAGTCATCATTGGTATATGGAGCTACCTTGATTCTGGGGTCATCAACTTCTCGAAGAAGAGGAAACCCTTGGTAGCATTTGCGAACAGGACTAACACTCCATTTAACATAATTTTTGACAGTAATACCATCACCATAAGTATTCTGGAAATTCTCAGGCGTATAATGAACACGTTCTGAAGGATCGGGAACATAACAAGTAAGCCGGGTACGACCCTCACTGCGAAGGGAACATTCATCGAGAATTCGCCACCAATTACCATTATACTGTGTGATAGAACGAAGTTGAGTATGCGGAGGCCTGCTGCGAGTAGCAAGAACTGTAAACTGAAAAGGGTTGTTTTTTCTATACAGAGGGAGATGAAGACCAGCTTCCAAGGCACCAACAGAAATTAATAATCTATTGTGGGTATATTGAAATTTTTTCATCGAATCGTAGGTCATCATATCAGAAGCACTTTCAACAAAAGAAACTTTAAATCCGTAAAGATTATGTCTTCTTTTAAATTCTTCAATATCCATAGATCGATAGCTATAAGATGACATTGACCGTTTATTCTTGGGGGCAACATTAGGGACATCGGGAGAAGAATCCCGTACAGAACGAGGTATAGCAGGAGAAGGAATAGCAAGAGACAAATCTTGACGAGAAACAGCATATCGAGACGAAGAAGACCTACTTGATCTCCTGTTTTCACCTTGATTGCTGGCAGCATCAGATTTTCTTGGAGACATATTGTAGATCTGAGCAAAAAGAAACAAAAGAAGGAAAAAATTAATATATGAAGAAATTACCTAGCAATAATTACAGTGTAAAAAAGGACCCTTTCATTCATACATAACCTGAGAATCACAATCTTTTTACTACACCGATGGACCCTCAACCATGAAAAGAAAATTTCGAATCAAGAAAAATAAAATTACTTACATGAAGAAAAGAAGTTAACAATGGCCAAATCGAAGTGGAGAAGAAACCAATTAACAAGAATGAAACTCCTGAGTAGTGGGAAGATTTGAAAAGTTTAAGGAAGACAAAGTGCAATAACTAAAAAAGAGACAGTAGAAAGTTACAGGATATTTAAAGAAGAAGAATGGTAACCGCCACAAGATGGGAGAGCAAAATAATCGGAAAAGATTTGATTTCATTGAAAAAAGTGTAACTGACATAATCATGTTAATACCAGCGGAAAACTCGGATAACGTGCAGAAAAGAAACTGAAAAGTTAAAAACGACAAGTCCTTCTCTATTTTTCAAAATCTCGGATCGACCGTTGGATGATTTTGTAAAAAAGAGAAGAAGGGGGCAAATTGTTAGTAAATTAAAGAAGCATGACACGTGGAAGAAGATCAAGTTAAGAAGCAACCAGATTAAAAACGGGTGAGAAACATAGGATCATTATTAAAGATATCAAATTTCAAAAAAGAAAGACACGAGACGTTTCCTGACATCTGAGCGATGAATCGCATGAATGACACATAAGATCGAGAAAGCGGAACACCATCAAACAAAACAAACAGCATTAAATGATAACTGATCGGGAAAGTAAAAAGTTATTATTACTATATTATTTTAGGATCGAGAAAGTACAATGTAATAATTACTCTATTGACGAGAAAGTAAATTGTAATAATTACTCTAACATTTAAATGATCGAGATTACAGAAGTCTTTAAAGATAAGGAAACACACGTCGAACATATAAAGCATCGAATCAGGAAGTAATTAAAAGTGATCAGTCATCTATATGATCGCACCAAGTAAAAGACAAAATACAAGAACGATAGATACATCGAGACAAGATGGATCGGCCCAAAGAAGAAGTGATCCAGAAACGATGACCAGGCTATAGAAAATGACACGTTGCATAAGAGCGACCCAGAAAGATGGATCTATAAATAGAAGAGATCAAACAACAAGGAGGGGGACGAAAAATAGAGAGAGAAAAAGACCAGAGAGAGAAAGGAGGAAAGAAATTTTTAGGTACGATCCTATGGGAAGTAATGATATAATGTATTTCTGTATTGAAAGGAATTTTTTGTAACCAATTTTATAAACCCAGAAATTACAAAACCTGGATGATTAATTGTATTGAGTTTAGAAAACTTAGAAAAGTATGATTCTTTATTACATAAAATAATGTTTCTCTATTGTAAGTTTACATTTATTTAACTTGAATCCAAGAGTTTGATTGGTTGTTTAGCTGAAAGGATTTTTTGGCTTAAACATGGAGTACTGAGAAATATTGTTTCTTCTGAAGGTCCCTGTGCTCTTTATAAAGGCATGGCTGCTCCTTTGACTTCTGTTTCTTTCCAGGTTTTTATTCCTTTCTTACGCTCATTTATGCCAAGTTTCTTTATTTCATAATTTTCTGATGTGTTCTTCTGGGATTGAATAGATTCTGAGATAAGGCTCAAATCGGAAACATGCTTAGGATTAGGATTTCTAGTTTATGCAAATAGGAATTGTTGTATCCAAGGCATTAGAAATGAAAATAGTTACCATGGAAAATGAGGAATCGAGTAAGTGGTGATTGATTGTCATAATGAGAAAGCAACCCGAACAAGTGATGTTAAGAAACAGCTAACAGTGCAAGATTCATGAGCTACCCTTAAAAGATTTTAAGATATTAAGATTTTAATGACACCCTCTAACCTGTTTGGTATCAATTTATCTTGCATAAAAGGAATGATACAGAATTCTATACAGGATGTGAGGAAAATAAACTAGATAGACAGTGAAACAACGGGCCTACAGACTGCTGAATAGAAGAACAAGTTTGCTAGTCACTGCAAGGGTCAATAGTACACGCCTACAGACTGCTGAATAGAAGAACAAGTTTGCTAGTCACTGCAAGGGTCAATAGTACACGTGCCCAGGGTAGATATGATTAAATGGCATTGTTTTCCTGTCTAGAGCTTATAGTAAACTTGTTTTGAGAGTTTCGACAGTAGTAGGTATGTTACTATCTTGAATCTTGAATCTTGATATTCAGTTTGTCTTAGGTTCTGATGTACCATAATTCGTTCTTAAAAAGTGAGCAACTAAGTTGTGTTAGCCAGCCCCATCTGAGTTGTATTACTGGGCAGCTAGTAAATACTGTGTATGTAATCCTCCCGTGACACCCTAACCAGTACATTTTTCTACAGAGCGCAATGGTCTTTCAAGCTTATGCTATCCTGTCACAAGCTTTCAATAAATCGCCCAACAGCAATGATCCCCCTTCCTATAGAAGTGTTGCATTAGGAGGTTTTGGAACAGGTGCTCTGCAAAGCTTCTTGCTCAGCCCTGTCGAACTTGTAAAAATTCGGCTCCAATTACAATCAAACAAACCCAAAACAAATATCAGAGAGAATCAAGGACCAAGAAGCATCATTAAAAGCATCCTAAAGAAGGAAGGTCTGAAGGGTCTATACCGAGGCCTAACCATTACAGTGCTAAGAGATGCACCTGGTCATGGTGTATACTTTTGGAGCTATGAATACACCAGAGAGAAGCTACACCAGGTTGCCGGAAAACTGGACAAGAAACACTAAAAACAATGTTAGTTGCTGGAGGTTTGGCGGGAGTTGTTAGCTGGGTTGCTTGTTATCCCTTGGATGTTGTGAGATCTAGACTCCAAGCACAAACACAGACTAGGTTAGATAAATTCCCACCTAAATATCTAGGTATTGTTGATTGTTTTTGCAAAAGTGTACAAGAAGAAGGGTATAGCGTTCTGTGGAGAGGACTAGGTGCTGCAATTGCTAGGGCTTTTGTGGTTAACGGTGCCATCTTCA
Organism: Papaver californicum; assembly: GCA_023531435.1. Classification (NCBI taxonomy): domain Eukaryota; kingdom Viridiplantae; phylum Streptophyta; class Magnoliopsida; order Ranunculales; family Papaveraceae; genus Papaver; species Papaver californicum. The sequence continues at coordinate 3,082,849 of JAJJMC010015296.1, forward strand.
CTGCATACGAGGTTAGCCTGCGAGTATTTTTCAGTAACAACCAAACAGAGGACAACGGATTGTAGAGTAGGATGATGTTCTCCCTCTAATATTGGTGAGTTACGAAGAAGAATTCTGCAAGATAGTTCTACCGTGCTCAATTGAAACCATGAAGCCCCATCCATACTGGGGAACACACCATAGATGAAAGTTAGTGTTGCTGTCACAACTATTGGAATTTGAAGAATTTTACAAAACATCCATGTTAACAAAATTCTTGCAACATGGCATTATGTACAATCAAATGCAATTTGATACCAAAATGAAATAAAGTGATGTTCTGATCATAATAGTTGCAGGTTCAAAGAAACCTTCAACTGCGTCAATAGCGGTAACCTCTCATTATGATGCTAATTGCATAACTAGATGTTCATACCTATTACCTATTTTGTTTTGTTGCTTTATGAAGTTGCTTGGATCAACAGTGCAATTACTGGACTGACATCAGCATTAAGTAACTATAGGTCTGCAAGTTTCCCTTTTAATTCAAAATAACCAAAAATCATGCTCATACATATACTAGTCAAGAAATCCATGTTGGTATCACAGAAACTCGTTCTGTCGAATCAAACAAACATCAAGACACTACAGGTATGCAACGTTACAATTGATTCGTAATAACAAAACTTGTATAGATATTGTGCTCATATGTTATCAAGTTCTGGAATCACATAAACTCTTCCATCCAAACTAACATTAAAACAGGTAAACATGAGTAACAATGGTGTTTATCAATACGTTAAGGTCTAAAAGATCAAAACTCTCAAACACAAAGACAACAAACACAAGACATACAGGCATACACATTATACCACAACATTTTCTTATGAAAACTAGTCTTAAAATTCTGAAGAAAACAGATAACATAAATGTAATCTAAAAACATCAGAAATTCATTTTTCAGCTGACCTGAGGATCAATGATAACTCTAGCTTCAGAAGTCTCTTCCTCCTGCTCCTCGACCACCGTATTATCCTCCTGAACATTAAGATTAAGCCCCGCCATCGATTCATTCAAACCGCAACAACATTCCGCTAAAATATGAGGATCATTATAATGCATAACAGCTCTAACAATAGATCTCACACTATTATAAGGATCAGAATTCATAAACACCTCAGACCCAATAAAAACCCCATCACAACCTAATTGCATCATCAAAGCAGCATCCGCCGGTGTAACAATCCCACCGGAAGCAAAATGTACAACAGGTAATCTACCAAGTTGTTTAGTCTGAATTACAAGATCATAAGGTGCTGAAATTTTCTTAGCAAATGCAAAAACTTCATCATCATCCATATTATTCAGAACCCTAATTTCACCCATAATTGACCTAACATTTCTAACTAAATCAACAATATCCCCATTCCCAATTACATCCCCTTGTGTTCTAATCAATGAAGCACCTTCTCTAATCCTTCTTAATGCTTCACCTAATCCTTGACAACCACAAACAAATGGAACTCTGAAATTTCTTTTGTTAATAAAGTTTTGATCATCAGCTGGTGTTAATATCTCATTCTCATCAATATAGTCAACACCAATTGACTCAAGAATTTGTGCTTCAACAAAATGACCAATTCTTGATGTAGCAATTACAGGAATGTTAACTGATTGTTTAATTTGTTTAATCAACGAAGGATCAACCATTCTCAATACACCCCCACCATTATGAGATTCAGAGATAGTGATAGCACAAGCACCAGCTTCTTCAGCAAGTTTAGCTTGTTTTGAGTTGACAACTTCTATAATGGCTCCACCTCTGATGATTTGAGCTCGGCCTAAGTTTGCTGAAAATGGGTTTTTCTTCTTTGAATCTGTAATTGTTGTGTAATTGTAAACTGCTAGAACACTTTCATCTGCCATTTCTTTTGATTTTTTGGTTTTGGTTTGTTTTTGGGGTTTGTTTGTGAAGAATAGAGAGAGACAAAAGAGAGAATCAAAATGGAGTGCAGAGAAAGAAGAAGAACATTTGGGGTGTGGAATAACTAATTGGAAATTTATTATGGGTCCCAGAAGTTTCTGGAGAAAGCGGGAATGGTCGGTCCGGCACTTCAGAAAAGACGGTGAAAGTTTTCATTTACTACAGTGTTAACAAAGTGTTATCGCCACCAAAGGTGTTGATGAGACGAGATTCTAATTTTTAGGCATGCAAAACAAACTATCAGGCTATCATGGATACTTTAAAAATGGTGAGGTATCTGTATCGACGTCGTATTAATATCAGATATTTTGAGATATCTGGGAAGAATACTTCTAATAATTTGATAAATATTTTTATATATAAATCATCTCCGACATTATAAAATTTAGTTTTAAGGTTTTTTGGGCAGTCATGTTTCTCATCTTGTTCGGAGAGAAATTGAAGCACGTATAATTTTATCCATTCTATGAAGAGAAACAAGATTGAACTCCAACGTGATGAGGATTTATTGTTTGTTCATAATAATTTTCGTCTCCTTTCACAAAAATAAATAAAATTATACGAAAGGAGAAAATAGAATGTGAAGTATTAATGGAGATGCATTTGATCTACTTGACGGTGTGGGAGAATTTGAAGTAGTAAATCTTTCACTTGACGAGACAGAACTAGAAGCGGTGTTCTTTGATGAACAATATTGATGAGTGATGGGTCAGTGAGATGTTAGATAGTTTTTTTTACTAAAATAAATTATTATTATATAAAATATTTTTAATAAATAAAAGTATCTCACTGTATTTTGTATCCCTATTTTCTAAAAATTGACGAATCTCCATATCAGTATCCTCGTATTTCTGTTTCAGTACCGGTATTTTATAGAAAACAACTCAATATATGCATGGAATGTTCTTCTAACCCATTGTGTTGTGAAAAACGCTAAAGGTAGACAAAAAACGAGTCCAAATAAGGACCAATAAATCCATCCATTTATATCTCATCTAAAGGATCTCACTCATGTTTTAAAGGGCTGACCTCCTATTAATCCTATGGTGGAAGGATATTGGTCACATTTAGACTAGCAGATCATCGGTCTACCTCTAATCGGGTCGTTAATTTGTAAAATTTAGATCCGTACCCCCACTTTTTTTTTGAAGCATACCCATCCCCACATTCTTTGTGATTCTGGCTTGTTGATTAAATAAATTTGAGTCTTGGCCGGAACTTCTTAGAAGGCATGGTTCGACGGAATGGGTCTTCCCTGGCCCCTGGCCGACATGTATTTATCCAGTATCAACAAAATAAATAAATACATAATATGTTTAAAATAGTGCTCCAACTAATAAACAAAGAGAAAATATCTACAAGAATTTGAGTATGAAATCTTAAGCATAATGACAATGCAAAACTAGCACTGTAGATGGGATTGATAATGGAGCCAGTCTGAGAAGCTTAAGCCTTGAGGTAGACAAAGATGAGGCCTCAGATACATAGTCGAAAAAATTTATTTAAGCCGATAAAATCTAAAAATGAGATCCTAATTAGTAGTGTTTATGTCAAAATTCTCATTAGCATGAACAACCAATGATTTGTCAAAAGATCTAGATTGAAATCCTTATCTTACATTTTGTTACACTATATCACCTTAATATTCAAATCAAGACATATAAGCACATCAATCATGAAAAAGATTAAAGAACAACAATTCGCCAAATTGGACATTCTATTAGAATTATATCTATCAAGTTCAAGATCTTTACAAGTATGGAAAAAAGTGTATTCATACATCAATAATTTCATACTACATCACTCGTAAATACATACCTAATAGCTTTACTTTAATTCTAGTATCTTTCCTTCGTCTTTTTCTCTTCCAATTTTTCTGACCCCTTCTCTGTTGAATGAACTTCTCTATTTATAGGTTGTTTAATGGTTCCCTCTCTTTTTCCTTTATGTCTATCCTTTATGTTTGATGAGTCATGTTTTCCCGATCTTGTCTGTTAATTTATTGATTATCGTTCCACTG